>VCRD01000173.1:398962-421575 GCA_006783055.1 Trinorchestia longiramus
TCGTCTATATTTTAAAAAAATCAATTTTTATTCGGAGCTAAGGTGAATGTTAACCTGCGTGCTATTAAACATTTGAAATACATGGGCAGCTCTAGGGTTGCACATGGAAAAACAGACCAGGGCAACTTAAAGCAGTGACGTAAATCATCATCAATTTATACGGCCAACTTAGAAGATTGTGTTTCGTCCCGTAATACACAAAGTGCAACCCTAAAATATCATTATTTTAAAAATTTCTGGCATTTCTAGAAAATTGTTGGAATGGATTCAACTTAAATAAAAGTCGTAATATGTGTTATTTATTCATATTAGGTTTTATCTACATGTTATCTTTACCTCTATTATAAAAAACAACTCGGCAGTTTATTCTATTTTCATTAAGAACTCGTTCCGTAGATTGCTCAGTGGTAATACTGGATCGAAGATTATTTGGTCAATCATCGGATCCGGTCTGACGTAACTTTTTCTTTACTCAGACTGCGCTGAAGCGCCGCATGAGCAGCACTTCCAGCTGGTGCTGACGACTGAATGAACATAGCATGTAAACTACTATTCACTATCAAAGCTGTTTGGAACGTAAGAAAGTACCTAATGAGAACTAAGTTTCAAGAGATTTGTCGTAAGCCTGACTTGTCGAATACTGATTATGCAATATTGCCCGTAAGTTTCAATCAAACTTTGAGCTCGATTTCCATTATTATACGGTGAGTAGTCACAAACATAGACACTCTACAGACTGTATTTCACGGGTTTTTAATTTATTTATTATTCCATTTGACTTGACTGCCTCCATGAAAAGCATTCATTTTGATTTAATACTTTCCAATGTTTCCTATTTATTCAGAGAGCGTTGCAATTGAACTGATGGATAGTAAGGTCAAAAAGGAAGTCCAAAATATTTTTAGTTGTATGTACCATAACAATTCAGTAATTTACGTTGCATTTTATTGACCACGACTTTCCTAGCTTGACTGCTTCATTTCTCCAATTTCAAAAAAATTTCTGATTCGTACCTTGGGTCTATAAATTCTTTAAGCTCACGACAATTCGACGTTTATTCATTCACCTCCGAGCCCTAAACTGACATTCTGACTGCCACCTAAGATAACTCTCAAGCGGTTATTAGATACAAGTACTAAGCTCTGTTTATTTTCTATCTAGATTATTTTCGCCATAAAACACAGTGAAGATTTTATCGAAGGGCATAAAGAAGCAAAAACATTTGCATGGGAAAAATATGTAAGATGAATACCTTTTTGAATATCGGTCATTTTCACTTTCCGATTTAGTTTTAGGGCTTATGTTTATCCTTAAAAGTCTAGATTCTATATTCGCCCTTTTTAATTTGTTAAAAAAAAAATATTTTTAATTACTTCTTCAATGCACAGAAACATTGAAATCACCTTTAAACTTGGGCGATTGAACGAGTCACATTTTTCGATAGAATAATAGCGGCTTACATGATTTATTCAAGTTATTATCTGATGTTTAGAATATGTCCTATTTTCTGCGGTTTCCTCAATCATAACTATTGTACATCCATCGATGCATGTCAATGATGAGTTTCACTTCTACAATATCTTACTGAGGGAACAGAGTATACTGGTCTCTTCCCATCCACTAACATCGAATTTAGTGGGATATTTCGTTCATTTATATGTGGTGCTTTGTACTATGACGTTATATTAGGAAGTCATGACTAATGAGAATTAATTATAATTATAATTAAAACAATGGTTGATATACTGCTAACACGTATTCACAGTGCCGTTCTTTTTGTTTTATTTGAAGTGAAGGATCAATAATTTCAGCCACTGTTCGCTTTAAATCAGCAGCGTGTTCTTAGCATTACATGAATACATTAAATAATAACTCACCGTCACGTACTACAACAGTTCAGCTGTATGCTTCGGTAAACACTTTTCATTTGTTGTTATATAGCTGATCAATCAATTAATGAAATGATGTTGAGAATTGATTTAATCTTATTAAAACCAATGGACGTATTTAAGTGGTTATGGGAAAAATTTTTTAATAATTTCCGTAAAATTTTCTTGAGCAGTGTAGATATTCACCAAAAGAAATTTAATTATTTGAAGCTAAATTATGCTTCAACTAATGTCAATTTCACGTACATTCGTACTATTTTTACGTCGATCAACCTTTATTAGGTCATCTTATAGATACCTATGCAGAAATTAAATATTTGACTTGAGGAATTGAAAATTGATGAAAAGTTAAAGCTGAATGACACATAGGGACATAAATATCTAAATAGTATGTTACAACTCATGAGTTCTTTTCCTGTTAGGTTTCTATTCTTTACTATCAGATATATATTGAATATAAAATAAGAAAAACAATTGAATAACTTAGTTTATCAAGGAAGAACTATAGAAAAATTGTACGTAGAAAATCAGACAACTTCAATAGTTTCATCAATATCCGATTACTCTCTTAAAGATGATCTACTGTAGAGGAATGTATTGAGATTTGATGATCATACCGAGTGTTTTTAGTTACATTTTATTGATTACTTGCTCATCTGATGGGTAGCTGCATTAATATTTTGTCACGAGCTAAGACTATCGTCTACGGTCGTACTTGTATTAAAAAAATGCCGGCAACGATGTTGCACATCAAGGAGATGGAATAAATGGTCGATTAGGAAAGCAAGGTAGGTTACCCTCCATTTTCCTAAATTACATATCCAGTTAAAAGGTAGAAGAACCAGAGGAGTAATAATAAAGCATGACGTCGACTATCATGTCGGTGTTTCTATTTAACCGACAATTTATAGTAGGAATGATTTTAAAATTCAATAATGCGATAAAATGTCTATTTTGCCACTTACGTTGCAAATTTTTGCTTCCTGTACGATCTGTTTTTTTCTTGGAGAGGAAGTACAGAGTGTCAAAACATACGAAATGAATCGGTAGTTCTATATAATTAAGTATATGTTATTATTTTCTCTGAAATATTTTTAAATTATTCCATAATTCGATTATAGATGAATTTATAAGTAATCATTGTTGTAGTATCGAATTTAGTGTGGGAATTAAAGTAAAATAATGGTATCCTTCAGATCGATTAAGTTCATCTCATCTTTATATCCTATCAATTTATTTTCTTCATTTAACATTATTTCTTTCTGTTCTAGCGTCACTCTTTCATGATATTGTTCTCGTGTTTTTCCTATTTCTTTGCTCTATGCATCTCGCAGATCATTAGAAAATTAAAAGTTTCACATCTGGATACAAACAGGTGGTCAGAATTTAATCTGAAGAACGTATGCTACTCATAAGCATACTGTACACATATTTTCATTGCGTTTAATTTCGATTTTCGCTCCTAATGTATGGTGAAAATTAGTATCAACTGCAATGAAATACTTTAAAAAAATGTGATGAATAAATACACAGTTTCATCTTAGCCTATTGAGAATTTGAACTCAGAGTGTCGTTGCAACGTGTGTATTATCCAAAAAGAAGTCAAAACTATTTAAGTAACAAAAATGTGTAAAGTGGTACTGTTATAATATTTCGATACTCGTTCATACTCTAATCATGAATTTGGTTCCTGTTTTCCTATAGGAGAAACTATTTACGATAGTTTCAGCACAGCAAAAGAAACATCAGCTTCTACTGCCACCACATGCGTTCCAGTAGACGCAGCTATGACTGCGTAATGTGAGATGATTGCACAGAACCCCTGAGATAACTGAACTGAGACATCAGTGTAAGACTTCAATGCACATAAGAAATTGTTTTACAATGTGTAAGAATATACAAGACGGAAATGTATCAGAGAAACTCTGAGGATAAGTAACAAAACTGAGCACACAAAAATTGCTGTCTCAGTAATGATAGATGTTTTAGATAAGGTTTGGTGCATACAGTATACGTTTGAATTTTCAATAGAAGATATGGATAAAGTAGAAAAGGGTTTGTTCGTATTTATAGATTATATTTTGTTTGGCCATTTTGTCTATTAAAAATTTCTAATACCTCTAAAAATCTCTGAGGAGGCTAAAAATATCTTGTCAAAAAAGCGTGGATAAAAAATTCAGTGACTGCAGTCACTTACAGTAGGAATCTTAAAATTTATGGTTTAAAGGTTCTTCATCTCTTTGGATACATTGAAAAATTTGCTAGACATTTTAGTGTAACTTATTAAACATACACGCACCTGATAGAGAAAAGATAAAACGTTTACATAATTTGATGCACACAACATACATAGCCTCCAAATTCAGCAAATATTATCAGGATATTCGTGTGCAAAAGATGCAATCCATGACGAAATGAATAAATTCATACACACAGATATTTATGTGTATGCAATGCGCACAAATAATCGCTATAAACCGACACTTTCTTAGGAGTCACTATTGAACAAGTTTCTCTGGCGTCATAAAGGCAACGTGCTGGAACATTGAGAGTCGTAAAATGAAAACTGTTGGCATTTTACAAATTATGAAAGCATGAATAGTTTAATATTGCAAGTAATGAAAAGAATAGTAGTTGGAAATGAAAAATAGTAAATGGAACAGTGATGGGTCATTGTTTGTCTTAAAGTAAAATGTGTATTGTACGCCATAAAAAAGAGGGTGTTAGAACATTAAGCACTTAAAAAGGAGGATGCTGGGACATCGTACGGCATAAAAAGGAGGGTTCTGGGACATAAGTTATTGTACAGGGTACAGCATAAATACTGTTACAAAAGGATTATTTTTAAAACGGCAACTATTTCAAGGTCTGACTTTAACAAGTAGTAAGAAACTCACTAATCTACAACTACAAGAAATAATATTTAAAAAGCATATCTTTTGCACCCACTACTTTGCTAAGTCTTTTAGAAAAGTCTTTGATTGCTGCGCGAGCTACTTCTAAGTGTATATTCTTTCAGTATTTATTACATTTTTACGTTAGAATTTTGATACTCTGGTAGGAGTATAACAAGCTTCACTTTAATTACTAATTTTATTGAATTACATTGGGTAATATTTTCAAAATAATGATTATTAGAATTGATTTGAAAACATGGAACAGGAATTATGCCCCACCCTGTATGTATATTCAAGGCACTCCTGCTTGGGATGAAACTAAACAAGCACCCACGATCTTCCCCTGTATTCTCATAAAAACGACGAATATAGCTGGTATCTTGAATAATAACAAAAAAGAGATGCTGTTATTCTGTCTAAACATACCACTGGAAGATTTTTTAATGCTCTGAAATGATCAACTTTTATTAGGTATAGAATAGAATAGAATGAGGCTATAGGAACGAACCTTCTGGCCCATTCTTGGGTCGGATAATTACTTCGATAATTATTCGGCTGTTTTACCCAAGTCCCATGCCGTATTTCTAGCCGCGTCAACCATGTCGGCAGCGGGATTCGAACCCGGGTCTTTCCGCTCGCAAGCAGATTCTCTCACCAGTCGACCAAGCTGGTGGTGAATTGACGAAGGTGATTCGAAAGTGTACATTTTAGCAAGATAAAATTATCAACAGGGCATTTCAGAAACACAAATACAAGACATGCTCGCTGTACTCGTGCCATCCGCGACTATGAGGAAAGCAGAAGAAAAGCAAATTTATTGCAATGTTTCGCATTAAAGTCCTAACACTAACTAAAATATTTTAAAAATGGTTTTCATATATAACTACACAATACCTTTCCGACAAGCATTTTACGAGAACGAAACCAACAAGATACTCTGAGAGTGAATGCTTTTAGCATTCTGAAGGTGAGCCCGCCCATTACCTCTGACAACTTTCAGAACCAGTGCTACTGAAAAGGTTGTAGGGAACGCACGACTAATCACTAAACTAATCACACTGACGCCTCACTAATTGTGAATTTCCATTTAGTTTCATCGCAAGCATACAACACATTAGGCTACAACTGGCGCCACAGGAAAGAATAGTTTAACAATGGTATAATAGCATTTTAATTTAGGTTAATAGAAATTGCATACATTATGACTTTAATTAAAAAAAACTTTTATGATTGAACAAATATCATTGTCTACGTCTGAAATGAAGAACTCAAACAAATCATAAACAGCTACGATAATAGAACTGCACTTTTAGTACACTAGAAAAATGTAAGAAAAAACATACGAAATTTATACCTCACCCAAAAATTTCTCTATGGATGTTGTATGTAACCAAAACAAATAAAATGATCACTACTGTAATAAATGTGTAGGCTAGGTTTAAAAATTCATGGTGATTTAAAATTGTACAATTGGTCGGTGAGCTAGTTGAACCTACAAAGTGATTATTTTACGTTTGAACACATGACTACTGTCCATATGGGGATTCCCACTTCATTTTCTCAAAACCAAGCCGGAGGGGAAGTTCACTCGGTTCTTTTTCGAATCGGCTGTTGTGGATTGCCTCATCTGGTCAGAAACAGTTAGTGCACACAGCTTTTGATATTGGCTGGAAAAAGTTGGCCCAGATCAAATGAAGTACGAAAATTTGCTCATGCATTGTATGGTGCTTTCAACGTTATGCATTATGCAATAGAAAAAGAAGAAACAAAAGTTACGGATTGTTTCCAGAACATTAATGCTGGAACGTTTTCCCGACAGAACAATAACTTTTTCTGACCAGAGAAGGTATTTTTCCCTGAAGTATTTTATTCTCATTTCTGTTGTTCGTATGTATTTATTTCTAAGCAACTGAATCTAGTTTTGTAATAAATTTGTTTTCATATACTTAAGTCGTTCTTCAAATGGTTCTGATGAATTTTGTTTAGGTCTGAAAATATTATTTCTCCGGAACGATCCCACATAAAATCAGCATTTCTTTCATTGTAAACGCAGACATCATCAGTATATAATTGATTATTGCATAAAGATATTTACAGTCTTAACACGGTCATGATACAATGTTTGTGTTTTATCCAGGTTGCAAAAGAGCAAAGTCAGATAATCAAGGGGCATGGAAATTTGTAAACTGAAGGGTCCAGACATCCGAGTAAAATATAACTCAATTAAAATAGGAAGTCAAGTCAGAAATGCATATTTTTATTGTTCAGGGGGAATAATTCAGGAATAAAAAAAATTTTCAGGAACAAAAAAATTAATACTCTTACGAATAATTCATTTATACTCGTAATAATAATAGCAGGAGTCGAAGCGAAAGCCATTTCAATGAAAATATGAGCGTTGATGTAAATTTTGAATGCGATGATCTGGTTATCAAACCTATTCAGAATAAATTTATTGCAACAGGGTGAATAAATTTATCTTCAGCATAGCTTGGCAAACATCTCGAAGTGCGTACACGAGCGTAACATACAAGCCTAGAGCTGCAACATAAAAAATCTTATAAAAGTTAGAACGTCGCTGCTTTTCCACCTACAGGCTCTGCAGGCTCTTTTGTTGCACGCTCGGCAGCAGATATGTTCGCAAGTTCTGCAAACACAGTAGTGTGTATGCCGTAGCGGCCGCTGCAGAAGTGCTGAATTATGCAATGAGTGTTTTCTTATAGAGTCTTTGATTTTCCGTTTTATTGAGCTATGTGTCGGCACGCATCTTCTTCCCAACATATTGTTTGTTCTGATGCATGTCAGAGCCTTTTTTGCTGAAGTTTACATTACGTATCTCAATAACGTTAAATGTGAAGTCGCCAGTTAGAACAAATAATTATGTAAATCCCTATATGCCACTTAAGTAGAGACACTTATTAACAACGCTAGTTGCAATAAGAGGCCATCCATTTTTATGTCACTAAAATTCTGGCCATTCGGTTCTTTTTATTGCTATAATTAAACGTAATTAACAAAACCCAACGAATATCTTCATTTGAGAATTAAGCTTTCAACGCGAGTTCCAATTACATCAAGAACTGTGGATACAAAATTGTACGTAAAATTCAAGGCAGATATTCGGTCCATTTTCTAAAACGTGTTATTTTTCCTTCAGAATTCCTTGAACTATGCAACTTGCTCTGCTCTAGGGAGAATAAACTTTTCCCCGATGTTCCTACCAATGCACCTTCTTAGTCTTCCGAGAAGTCTTCTCAGGGAACTGTGATACACATTTCTCGTAAAAGTCGTTGCCAGACATTAGTTTGGGTAGATGATACGGCGATGTGGTTAAGGATCGACTTCAGAACCTAAGAATTGCTTCTGTGAGACATAATGACCATATTTGAACATTTTTGAACTAATTTATTGAAATGTTAAACCAATTTTCTTTTTCTGTTTCTTGAATCTATTGTAACACTTTTTATAGCAGACAGAGATATTTGTAAAACTTCTTAAGAGTATCTTATTACAGCGACGTCAAAAAATTCAAATTTCTTGTGACCGTGAAGCTAAGCCTAAGGCAGCATGATAATAACCTTATTGGACTGAGTGTAGAAAAGGTTTGGTAATTCATCATTTGCTTTTTTCATTCCTCGATAATTGTGGAACGGATGAACTTGAAAAGGATCGTGAACTGAATACTTTGACTTGTTATAGCCTCCTGGATAATATAGCTAGCACGATTGAAAAGAAAGAATTTAGAAATCACACAATATGCGTTTAATTTATCACTGTCAAAAACTAAAGTCAGTGCAATACATGATCTCATTTCGTTTGTCAGTGTTCACAGTGTGATATTGAGACAGGATCTGCTGAGTTCGTACAGATTTAAAATTCATAGATAATTCCTTAATTGATCCTCAATTAAGAACATTTTACAAGGTCTGTGGCGTCGTTCATTATCGTTCGTCTTCATAGCAAATCTATTCAGTTATCAAATACTTGTTATTATCGATGCTAAATATTTTCAAATGCAATAAGGTGGAAGCCCTCTATCATCTTTCCTAACTGTTAACCCCATTAGCATTATCGATTAATTGTTTCTAGAGCATGGAACGAATTTTCGTTGCATCAACAATGGCTTAATTAACATTGCATCTTCAAATTTCTGATCACGATGATCGCCAACAATGCTGTTTTCAGAAGCGCTTTGCTGCTTGATCAGTAGGAGTCGTAATATCTCGAGATTTTTGTGGCTCGTTTCGTCGCATTGTGGCCAGCAACATTAGTGCTAAATTTTATAAAGTTCCTATGTAATGCAATTTTATCGTGCAGCTATGTGCTCTCATTGCTAAGGCGTGCGTGTAAGATCGAATGTGCCTTTCTTCGAAAATAAAGTGAATTATTTATTTCCCCCAACCCGTGTTGAATTTAAGTATGTTATTCAACTTTTTGCGTCTTCAATATGTAAACCTGTTTTATTTCTGTAAAACAAGCATTGTTTAAACATCTGCAGTGCATATTTTGACGTACGCCCAAACATTTCACATTGTGGTTTGTTATCGGAAGGTGGAATTCAAACGATTTTAAGTAATAAAGTCTTTATTTTTGTTCATCGAATAAATTTCTTCGTATCAACTGATCTGCTTTGGCTGCTTCTGGCAACAATCTTTAATCCGCATATTGACTACTTTCACGCTAATATCATGATAATATGAGCAATAATTTTAAAATGTGGCAAAAAACACAGTGTCACGCTAACCTTAGTTCACGAATTCGAACATTTACTCAAAAGTTCAAGTTTTTAACTAATGTTTGGGAGCAAGCAGGAAGGATCACAAGAATGAAAAATTTCCTCACAGACCGGCATTTTTTCCATCTGTTTGTATGAGAAAGATTGCAATATTCCAGTATCTGAAAGTGACACGATTTTTCCATAGCTGTCAAAAACCTTTTAACCTTCTAATTTATAATTAAGACGCAGAGGTGAATGCCACCTTTCCATGCACCAAAACGAAAACAAATAAATTTTCGCTTTTAAAAGTAATTTAAAAGCAAATATTTAAAAACTGTCATCGAGTAACAGTGTTTGCTTGTAGGAATACAACTATGCTGCTAGGTGTTCTTTCATTGACAAATCTTTTACGCTTTTTATAACGAAATTTACAGTCATATAAGTTTAGAAAAAACTGGGACTCCTATCAAAATCCCTTTTCCTACCACTGGAGTTGTGTGCGTCGTGAATGAGGCCATTCAGAACTGAAAACAAAGGGAAAAAATACCAGGTGCAGCAGTAGGAAGGGAAATATGTCATGGGAATAGCGCTCGGAAAGGACTTTTTATCGAGTTTCCCTCTCAGGGGGACATTAAGGTCAACTCGATGCGCTTTCCACCACATTCGTATGGAAAAAAACAGTAGGACAAAAATTAGACCTGGAATGTGATATGATAGGAAGATAATAAGATGCAGTTACTTTTGAAAATGTATCAAAACAAGCTTTCAACTGCATTGACACGAGAAGTGTTTAGGTACACCACATTCTAGACAGAAATATTTGATTTGAGCGAAAAATGATCAAACTCTTGTGTAGCATTAGTATTTCTGGTAAGAGTTAAATTATGAGCCCTTCCAGATCTCTAATATGTATTCAACGCACACTGTCCTGAAGAGGTAAGAATAGGGGAGAGCTCATGAACGTGAGCGATTTTGCAACTAAGTTTATTCTATTAGAAACTACGCAGAACCAATCTTCATACATGCGTATACATATAATCGTAGTTTCATTCGTTAAATACTATGTTAAAAGGTTTCCTTGCTACTTTTAAGTGATAACTGTATTTGGTTCACTAGATTATTGGTTCGAATTGAAACAATACGTTTTCGTTGGATTATATGAGAAATTCTTAGATACTTAAATGTAAGGCATTCTCCCACGGCACTATCATTTAGAATAGTTAATTGTAGAGGAAAATGCTCTTGTAAAGAGAATGTTTACCTAATTTTTTTGTACATGTAAAGTACTGACTGTAGGCATTCAACAATTTGTTGCAAGTATTCAACTCTAAGTAGAAAATAACTCAAAATTAAACATTAATAGAATACAATTTCATTAGAGTTTAAACAATAATACGTACAATTTTAGCACAATTCCAGATTTTCAAAAGGCAACATTTTGTTTATTACTATTCTTAGTTCATGCTTGTTGAACTTGCTCAGTCTTCGTACTTTTAAGTATCATCTCTCTAATCGAAATAATTTCTAGAAATATATTCCAAATAAGACTTAAGAAGTTGAAGAAATCTTTACCCCCTCTGTTGTATTAAGAAGACGAAGTTTCTTCCGCTCGTTATAGCATAAATTCGATTAATCGTGTTCCAATCGTGAGCCATGCGTTGGAAACAGCTCGAAACTTGAAGGCCGTTCCCTACGTATTATTAATTTCAGGCACAATCCAAAATGGAAAACTACGCCCTTGAAACTTTTCTTAGATGTAGCTATACTTTTAAAAAACAATTTTTACCAAAAATTGAACAATTTACCAATTTTCTCACCCAAAATTTCATTCGACACATATCTAAGGACAGTAAACAATCAAATTATATTGAATAAAAATATTGAGCCTTATTAGAACGCTTTCTGAACAAGTCTAAGACTACTTCACGACCGTCTTGTCAGTAGTATGTTCGTAATAGGAGATTTTTAAAAGGTGATGTACATGTACAGTTGGACGCTAATGAGTTCAGACTCAATGAAATTTATTTTGAACGGTGGTCATTACTCGCATTGTAAGTGGAATATCTGTAGTGATCTCAAAGTAATATTGCTGCCTTTGGACTACAGCTAGGATGTACAAGGGATATGGTTTTCATATGTATGGAGGAGCCGTGACGAAAGGAATCATTATACGTATTGTCAAAAAGTGTCCCGAAAGAAAAAATACACACAGCTGGCCCATACAATGTGCAACACATGCCTTTACTACATTCACAGAAGATCTATCACCCACCCCTTCTTTTTGAACAAGGTTTTATTAAGACCTTTGTTATATCAACAGCCCATGATTCTGACAGATTCCAACATCTTAAAGAGAAATTTACTGTAAAGAGAACTGATCCTAAACTTAAAACAGACATTTTTGTTGGCCTGGAGGACAAAGAATTCCTTCGTGACAGAGTTCAGTAATAAATTGACTACACTCGAGTTGGCAGCATGGGACTCATTCGTCTTTGTAATGCAGAACTTCCTTGGTGATCATAGGAGTGACAACTATAAAGAATTAGTGAACAGCATGCTAAAGACCTATCAAGCTATGAAGTGCAGGATGTCTCTTAAGATACATTTCTTGCATTGTAATTTACGAGTAGAATTTTTCCCATCCAATATGGGTGATATCAGGGACGAGCTTGGTGGAAGGTTTCACCAAGATATTGCAACGATGGAAAGAAAGTATAATATTAAGGACGCCTCAACGAGAGCATGATAGGTGACTATTGCTAGTTCCTACTGCGAGATGACTTTATATCCACTCAGAAGCGCAGGAGCAAGAGTCTCGAAATTTTTTAAATAGGATAGATTAAAATAAAATAGAATAAGGCAATAAAAACAAGCCGTTTGGTCCATTCTCGGGCTGCACCCAAATTCACGCTGTTTAACGTAAAGGTATCAATCATATTCGTACACCTCGATCCAGCAAACCAATTCAGTCACGTCCATGCACTTCACTCACGCAAATGCATATGTACTACAATCATAAGCCGGCCCCTGAAGTTAGGGACATAGAATCAGTACGTTATAAAACTGGGGGCTCTCTAATCCAAAATTTGTTGAGTCGATTTTTGAATGTGTTCACAGTGCCAGCAGAAACAATGTTTTCGGGCAGCTGGCTCCAAGTTGTGGCAATTTAACGGGAAAGAAGTTTCAAGCTTGGGATTTCTTCAAGTTTCTTGTTATTAGTTAGTGGCTGGTATATTTAGTTCGCACGTTACCGTATCTTTCGAAAAGCCCTACCAGGGTAGCATCGTTAAGATCGTTAAGATACTTATAGGTCTGAATAAGTGCTTTCGCTGTCTTCTTTGGTAGGGGGAAATGTTGAAGATATATGTAGTTAGGTGGGTACTCTCTCTTATGTGTAATGAATATCTTGTGGGTATGCAAAAAAACGTACGTAATGTCAAGTAGGTCTCTCCGATTTCAAACCGTCATTCACGCACGTCTCAGTTATTTTTATACCCGTAAGAAATATAATATGCCTAAGAAACCTTACGTTCTAGGACAAATCTGAACACAGATTTTAAAACAGCGCACCAAAATTAGTTTGTTGGAAGACAATTCCCTCAAGTAGCAGAAACAATGTTAAAATTTGTTGGGTAGTATTATTATATATGATTGGTCGCCTTGTAAGATTGGTTCACATGGCTCCCACTGAAACCATGTGGTGCCAGTTCATGATTTCAAATTCAAGTAGTGAACATGTGACAAGTCAAATCAAACTCCATTGTTTCGTCAGCTTCAACTTTTTTTCTAAATTTTCGGATTACCATTTAATAAAAATGACCAACTGGGCGTCAAATTCACTACAGATGTACTGTCAAGTACGAGGGTAAGCAAAATATGCCAACCGTGGTACACTTTACAGTTTTACAATTTTAGTTAGATATTACTAGCGTTACGTTATTGGTTCATCATTTATGATTTTAAACAGGTCTCTCCATAATTTTTACACCAACACAACTTTTTACCAGTGCCATAACCCGGCCTAAAAATACGTGGCTTACCATGCATTCCACATAAAAAAATCGTCAGTGTCTTATAAACTGTGATTTTAATCTGGTATTGTATAACAATCCAACCATTATTTAACCAATCACGGGCGTGAGTGCTTATGAGGGTAGTTTCTGCAAAATATTGCAAAACATCATTAGTGAGGAAGAATAGTGTGTGTAAAAAAATGTTCAAATTGAGGAACTGCTTTTGTACATGCATGTTAATTGTGTACAAATCATTGAACTTCTACGGAAACCATGACAATAAAACCCAATCCACGAAAAGTACTGCATCGCCTCGTGCTGGATGACGGAAGTTCTTACAATGGAAATACTATTGAATACTTATAATAGGGTATTCATTGAGAAGCTACAAGTCCAAAGCCTTTCATAATAGGGGTTGTTGAATGAGTCAGCAATGTTGCGAATGGAGAAGTTTTAAATGGTTCAATGAGTCACCGTTTACTGGTTTTCCTAGAATGTTGGATTCATTTATGTACAACACTGAGTAAAACCTAATATTCACATAGTGCACATTTCATTGCCAAACTCTGACATCCCTCTGTGACATATTTAGCTAGTTGATAGTGGAGTTCAGATAGGCATATTCTTGTTCCCAATGGCTAGATTACAGACGATTTCTCGACATTTCTGTACGTCGTCATCCAGGAAAGGTTAGGATTTGTTGAAAATAAAGTAACATTTCAAGATGCCTATACAGTACGACAATGCTTGAATCTTGGAATGAAAAACTTTAGAATTCATTAAAATATCATCTTCGTTCCAAAACAGTCTCAGATCTTTCTCAATTCAACCGCCAAGGGAAGTCTTGCAGCGTAAATGAAAAAGAATGCATCATCAGTGAGGCAAAAGTCTGATTTTTCACATAGAAGAATGCGGAATTATTAAATGAAAAATGATACAATAAACTTATAAATTTTAAATTTCATTTGGTTTAAAAAAAATAGTGACATCTCAACACCATGTATTTATATCATTTCATTACCTCTGCACGCATGTCTTTTCTCCAGCATTCGCCAAGGACGTACTAATGTTTATCACCAGTTTGAGGCCGTAGCAAAATTTTTTAACAAATTGCAATTCACTCATGAAACTATGCCTCAAAAACATCTTACTTATGTTATATCGTGCGCATTCGTGATGATTTATAGAATACCCTCATGGTACATTGTGAATAATTTTTTCCCTAGTATTATGAGTATACTATTTACATCATACCGAGTATGATGGAAATACTATTTATGACTAACCTACTGATAATAGGAAGCAAAGCAATTCGCTGTAGGTACGTAATATTTTTTTATGCTATTAATGTTTCTAAAATGATCTACTGAACATTATGTTAAGCGAAGCTAATTCCCTCATTCCGATGGTGTGAGCTAGCGCCTCACATCAGTAAATGAATTAACAATTCGATTTTATCCTGAGGGCCAATTTTAGGCGTAAAAGAGTTTTGTGCACATTCTGGATGAATTATGATGCCTCATCTGAAAAATTATCCCATGCATCAAGTTCCTGAACATGCTCCTTGGTTAGTGTCCCTGTGTTACAACTAACATAATATTCCATTTTCTGTTTCAGAACACTGAAAAAAAATATTTTTTGTGATATAAATGGAATCATATTTTCCGGTAGAGTTCTAGAATACATTTTCAAAAACTGCACAATTGTGAGTAAACAAGATTAACAACGGAAACACGTTTGTTTGCTTAGAAACCTGTACTGATACAAACAGTGCAGTTTGAAATACATTTGCTAAAAAATTCAACCGGAAAATGTGATTCCATTTAAATCACAAAAACATATTTTTTCAGTGTTCTGAAACAGAAAATAGAATATTGTGTTAGTTGTAACAGTTGCATGAGAGGTATCCGTTGTTACATTAACTCACAGTGCAATATACATTTTGTTCAAAATAATTTTCTTTTAGTATACTCCTAAGTTTGAAAAAATACGCCTAATGCATAATGAACATGTAGCAATATGCAGATAAATTTTGTAACAAATACAATACTACATTGTACAATATTAGTTTCCATTGTGTATAGTACTGATTTTATTCAGTATTAGTTAAAAAATAAAGAAATAAAAGCATGCAGTACTAAATTATGGTTTGATGTTTACTGGTGATGCCTTTGTTTATTTAAAAGTCTTTTTTGAGATTAAATTTCAATTGATTAGAGGTTCACAGGGACTAGCAATCCTACAACTGAATAACCTAGACAAATAACAATAACAATAGATAATGTTGTCACCACCTCTGCTACTATGCAAAGGTTTGTCGACTTTGTGGTAGACGTATCCTATCAATGAGACTTCCGTTTAAAAATGATGTCTTGTATTTAGATTCATTCATGTGTGGTTAACGGGTTTGATGTTGTGTGATAGGGTTGACTCAATGGTAGGGATTCCGTGCATATTTGCATGATGCTTTGTACGTGGATTAAATGACAATCTGATTATTAATCATTTGAGGTTGGATATCCATTGTTTCAATGGTTTGAGGTTGGTTATCAAATATTAGCTGTTTGCTACAGTAAGGAAAAGCTCGCCACAGGCAAGCCATCAGGTTTGCCCCCTGATTCTACATCCTTCTTAACTCTAAATATCGTTGAATGATGGCGTTACGCTTGTGTAACTGAAATGTCTGTTCATGAATAGCCTGCATCTGTGTGATTGATGCCCTTGCTTTATACGGTATGTAACTTGGGTAACAACAGAAAAATTAACCAAACGGCTCATTCCTGTTCGCATGTTCTGCTTTACTAAGAAAGTCTATACTTGTATCGTATTACAGTGTTCACCTGCTTATACAACACACAGACAACATTTTTTATACGTTGGGAGTCAATTGTAAGTGAATAAACATTGAACGAAACTTCTTTCAAACTTTCAAATAGAATGCAAGGTAATGCCTAAGGAACGATTCAGATGTTTTTTTGAAAAATGTTATCCGATAGCAAATGTCAATAGACACCACCACAGTACGACTGATGTTAGTTTTTCCAACATGCGTGACTTTGATGCTCATCGAACTATGACTCAGAGCTCTGTTATAGTAGCGTTAAAACAAGGGTTCCCAACCTGGGGTGCTCGCACCCCCTGGGGATGTGAGAAAGGTCCAGGTAATTAATTGCATATTGGTTATATGTTGGCATTTTTATTTTCTTTTGTAATGGACTAACTTTGTTTTCATTTTAAAGTTAAGTATTTTTATTTTGGGGCCGTCACATACATAGCTGAAAAGACTCAATCCTACCATACATTTAACGCATTTAGTAGTTACTCAAGTTTAGGACCTAAACTGAACATGTTTGTTACCGGGATGAAACAAGTTCAGGCGTCCCGGATTGTTTGTCCCGGATAACGAACAAATTTTTGTTCGGATAACGAACAGCAAGACAAAGAACCCACGATACATTCCAACCTCAATCACGCTCGAGACGTTGTTGCGGTAGGACGTTGCCTGTTTTAATCGTGTCGCATTAGTGTTTATGTGTTATTTTAGTGCTTTATTTGTATAATGTAGCCCTCAAACATGTCTCCAAAGAAGGTTAAAAGAGAGAGTAGCACTGTGATGAAAAGGAAAGGCCAACAATTGAGATAGAGATAGAAATTATTTTTTAAGCATGAAAATGGAGTGCGTGTATCTGATCTCCCGGCGGAATACGACGTGTCGACGTCAACAATCTCGACCATTTTAAAGAATAAGGAACCAATTAGAGGAGCTAGTTCTGCTAAAGGAGTGAGTACTTTAACTAAGCAAAAGCCTGGGGGAATTGAGGAAGTAGATAAGCTACTTCTTCTGTATGTAAATGAGATACAGTTAGAAGATGCTAGCAGCAGTGAGGCTTTAATTTATGAGAAGGCGCTACAGATCTATCATTTGTTGAAGAAAACTCATTGTAAAGTAGTTTTATGTTGTATTTCGCATTTAAAAAAACACACTTATAGGTTGTAGGTTATTGATTGGAGCGAATCAACTGGAGATGAGACCTAATTATTTCTATTTTCAGTGTTTCTTTTGGGAAAAATTGATTCGGTCAAAGGAACGTTTCAGTTAACGACCAGCTTTCAGGAACAGATTGTGGTCGTTAATCGAGGTACTACTGTATATTAATGTTATAAAGCATTAAATACATAAATATGATACCTATGATTTATGTAGATATGAAAAGAAACATATCATGTCTTTTACTAAAATCTTCCGCAAGATGGAGATCGCACGTTCTTAAGTAAAACTAGCAGAGAGCTGGCAAATACGAAAAAAATATTACCTCCAACTTTTCAAAGAACAAGAATTGCTCAGCCTGAGAGAAACAAGGAAGCAATAGCTGTTTAGGAGGCAGATGGGCAAACTCAAATTGCTTGTGGAGGCCCAAGAATTTTACCTGAAGAAAAATGTTCATGAATTAAACTCCTGCCTGAATTTATATCCCTAAAAAACTTCTCAGTGTAATATGCGTCTGCAAGTGATTGAAAATAGCAAAGGTTATTTAGTCACGAAAGCCACTAGATAATCGAACAAACAAAAAATAACTACTATTCACAACTTATGGCTGAAACTGCAGAGCAGTGCAGCAGAGAAGTGATGCGTAGTTATGAACTCTTTTTTTACCTTGTTTCATCATAGTGACCAAATTCAAGTGAGACGGAAACCCTAAAGAGCCTTGAATTTCCCATACACTGACGTTACTTCTGCAATGTAGGCTGTAGAGAAGAATGTACAGTAATAATCTGACCTCTTCGAATTCGTGATCCATGAGGTGCAACCTTGTGTTCCTACAATTTGGCAATTATCAATACAGTCATCCTTGTTATAACGGACTAATAGGGGGAAGCTACTGTCCTTTATAGCCGTTTGTCTGTTCTATCAAAAAAGCTCTATCTTATTTAAATTTTGCAGATGACGCATGAGCTTGTGACTATGTTCTCTTTGAGACTAGAGGACAAAGGAGCTTAGATCTTTAGTCACAGTAAGGCTAACAACAGAGCTTACACGCTTTCTTTTGTCACTGTTACTGCCTTTCGACGATAAAGTCACACAAAAAAATTATGAGTAAAGAAAAAACTGTGTAAACACGATATCACGGGAAAACATTTAGCGATAATGTTAGAAGAACGCAGTTTCCTGTACCTAAGAAAATTAAAGCTGCAATCGGCATTGAAAGACCTTGTTTTCATCTTAAAAAATGCATAAGTACAAGTAAATAGTTGATCATGTCATTGTTTGGTACTGAAGGCTGGCTGTTAGTGGAAAAAAAATACCTTTACTCCCAAGCATGTATGTATACAAGTATGGTCTAACAGCGTGTACTAAGAATTTCTAGAGCTCTTAGTCCGGAGTAAATTTTGCCCTCAATTATTTACTACTAGAACGCAAATAACTTCAGTTATTGTTTCAGAGTATTAATGATTGCTTATTTAAACACAATGATGCAAAGGAAATTGACTGATGATCGAAATCAGTAATTTTCGCTGAAATTCGATGAAAAATAACATGGTCAAACATATGATGTGCAGGATCAGGGGATTTAACCGAGGTAGTGAGACCAATGTTTATGCTGGTGGAAGTACTAGCCATGGTATACAACCATAACTAAATTCTAGTTTCATAAATTCTTACTTAACGATTTACGGGCACAAATACTGTCAACTTCAGTTAAATAAATATTAAGCAAATTTTTTGTAAATCCAAACCAGTTAGTTGAAAGAAACGTAAGGCTTATGTATAAAATTATTCATAACGTTTAATTTCATATCGGTACTAACCGCACGTTAACGCGATTCGAACCAAATTATATTGCCATACGTAAAGTAAATTTTATTGTCAATAGAGAACAAAATATTTTCTTTTTCCCCCAGTGCTTTAGTAATTTGGTTTTTAAAGTGTCATGGTTTAAATGCACCCATTTTGAAGATATGTTCAAGACTAGCATTATACACTTTCTTCAGTTGTGGTTCGGGCTAGAAATATTTGACTTCAAGAATAATAATCACGATAGCTATCAGATGATTGTCTGTAAAGAATCCAAAAGCATCTTTTGAGTCCGAAAATGTATTTTGAAGACTAAGACATAGAAGACCAAAAGTGACATCAGAAAGATAGGGCCGCTATTTGACTCTATGGGTAAGATGGTAACACCGTAATACTTCACTGTAACTATCATATGACCTTACATCATACATTTGAACAGAATTGTATCGAGGCATAAAGTGAAAAAAAGCTTTGTTAGAAAAACCATCTTGTCTGAGACGAGCTTTAAGTTTACTGCACACATAAGAAAACAGTCTGGAGTGGAGCCATCACCGTATCAACTTGACGGCCGGACAGTGGGTAATGTTCTATGTCCGGATTGGTCCCGATTAGGCCTTCAGAGTAATTTTCGACGGAAACAGGACCTGAAACACGAGACTATCCTCTAACATTGTTAAGGGCAGGCCTCCAACTCGTGGGAGAACTGGGCAATTTTCGGAGCTTCATCATGATGATATGATTGCTTAATGAATATGCAAGTCGTGATATGATAACAACATATGCATACAACTTCCAATATGTGCATGAGAAAAAGTCCGAAAGCATGATCACATTAACTTATGTGCATGATAAAATAACCACCGAGTCCTAGTTAGTACCATAATTATGACATGTTAATTAAAAAACAGTTCATCAAATATCATGAACTCTTATATAATTGTAGATAAATTAAAAACAATGTGAACGAGTGATATTAGAATAAAACCACCAATTGCTGTTTAAGAATATGATTTATGAAATCTAACAGAGCAAAAAAATTCACAGAATCTTTACATTCATGGTTTTATTATGCATGCTAATATCCAATGTATCATAATGATTAGAGTTTACAACAATGTAAGATTGTACACAAAAAAGAAACCAACGGACGAAATATTGTACAATTCTATTCTACCATTTCTAAGAATGCGACATCCACTGGAGGTCAGAGGTGAAAATCATTTCAAACAAATCAATTCAAAATTTTAATCATCGTGTATGAAAAACAATATGAAAATCAGACAATTTTTTATATGATATATTTATATGAATAAAAAATATCGGACCACTCTAGAATAACCACTGCTGTAAATTTTATCATTATTTTGTCTCTTAGACGCCAAAGACCTAGTCTGCCCGGGCCTTATACACACAAGCTTCATTGTCACTCTCCTGACAACAATCTAGTTTCTTTAAATCGATCTGTGTTCATGTCTCAGCAAAGTGATACAGCTTAGTTTAAGCACATAGAAAAGAATTAAACAATCCGTTTCACTATTATTGAATGTCATTGTGAAATCAGTCACAAAAACTTCAGGACAGAGGCTAGCAACAATGGTCGTCTTTAAACAACACCACCATATCATTTTATGGAAGCTCTCATTTGGATTATGAGTTCCTTAATGCACACATTTCTGGAAGAGACTAGTATCAGAATAACCAACTCATTGGAATAGGTGAAATATTAGTGAAGAAATAGGCTATGGAAAATCATATATATTTGTATAATTGTGTGAATCTTTTCAGTTTTCTTGAATGAATGAGGTTTTTAAAGGTGGTTTTCACTATTTATTCGTGAGTTTCAGGGAAGACTAGTTTAGTATATTAACGAATAAAAATTTCCAATGATATGTTCATGCACAAAACAAAAAATCGATACCTATAAAAGTTTAAATCAACTATTCGTGGCAGAAGCTTCCCCTAAAGGACACCAATTTAATCACTAATGACATGGATCTTTGTTTGCACACATAGTATAAAATTGATAAACATGTTACTCCGACACTGCCAAGGTGTTTCTTTTGTTTATAAAACCCTCTGTGCAAAGTTTTAGTGGTATGTGTTAATCCTCAAAGGTGGTTCAATGGATCCAATGTTCCTTTAGATGAGTTATAGAACGCACAGCTATTTCACTACCTTGATTTCTCTTTCTTCAGAGGATAATAGCTGTTTATTATCAGGGGTGTCGTGATAACCAATAACATTCATTGCTATCCAGTAAAGTCTGCTTGCCAGAAGTGTCAGGGAACTCTTTGTAGTGTTCTATTGCAACACTCGAAGGAAACTGTTGTTATTGTTCATTCTTTGTAAGACGGCCGAAAGACAAAGGCACCAGTAGCAAAGAAGGATAAGAGGAGGAGTGGAACCAGTCATGATCTCCGTCATCAATTTTAACGCAATAAGTACCTGACTGACATTGCACAATAACGCTACGACTATAGGTGTGCAGTTAACTTCACAGATCGCCATGTTCTTCAAGTCATTTGTCCTCTCCATTTATCGACATGATCTACTAGTCTTTCAGCAGATTCAGGTGTTTAAGCACATAGCTTCTGAACAGTATATTTCTGAGTAAGAAATTTTATTCTAAATACTTCCCCTTGTCGGAAACACTTGGTGCATGCAACTTTAGACGTTTGTCAGAAGTATAATAGTTGACACAATGGAAAAAAAGACTCACACTCCAACTTGTATAGTATACTTTCAACGTTATGTATTATACACAACTACATGAAATAAAGATAAAGTAGTAATTATATGAGAATATGCATATCCAATGAAATTAACTCAATTTTTGAAGACGATTTTTGGTTCTTTCTCGCAGAGCTTGAAAAACAGCCGTGCTCTCTTCGTTGGTTAATCCATTATTTTTATGCCTTTGATTACCTATTGCATTGTTTTCTGTTTCGTGTATAATTTTCCTTTAGTTACAGTGGGAAGCCTGAAAATATCGTAAAATATCCTTGAATACAAACGACTGTGTTAATTGTTCTTTAACACGATTTGAATGTCAACAGTGTATGCACTAGTTTTAGAATACTCAATGATAATTTTTATCACACACAAATCCGAAATGTTTCCCGGGCCATGCACCAACTGTTTCACTTCCAGTTTATCTCCATATGAACTGCAATAAGGTAAACTACTAGTAATCCATTTGACCTTTGTTATGCACGTTAAAAACTGAAACATTTGCTGTAGGTGTTTATGAGCACAACCATAGATGATAATATTATGAACGTGGGATATTTTAACTGAATTAAA
>VCRD01000173.1:422154-436714 GCA_006783055.1 Trinorchestia longiramus
CACCCACTTGCCAAACAATCACCAGGGAGAATCAGGCTTAGCCTCAGTGAGCTCAGAGTCAATATGTTCCTATAGATCTATTCGGATTAATACCGGCAGTCTCTTGCTACGCCAACACTAATTTAATATCATGCCGTAGTGAAACACTGCGCTACTAAATTACAATAAAAATAGAATCAACTGAAAATAGGGCATAAATTCGTAGGTGTTCAAAACGTCAACAAATGGATCAAAAATTGTACCAAATAGTACTAATATTCATATACAAGTGCACGAAAAATTAGAACAGAAAAAGCACGGAAACATAGGGAAAAAATAATCATAGAAAGCGGAAAATTGATAGCGTGCAAGAGTAACACTCTTGATCTCTCTTTCGACAGCTGGTGAGTGACAAGCTAAGTGAACGTTTTGAGAAGACGTCAATATTGGCAGTCGTGCACTCCGTTCAGTATACGTTTGGTTCCCAGCTCGGACTTACCTATTTCTGTTTCCAAATTACACTCGGCTGGCATTGGCGTTAAACTGAAACCAAAACTGAAATGATTGACTATTGCTAGTTTGGAACCTAAAGTATTGGCGATACTGATGAATCGGTAACGCGGGGGAAAATATTTCGGATAACCGATAACCCAATAGTGCCTATAGTTTATCGCAATAGTGCCTATCTATGGTTGTGAGCTCCTTCATCGACTTCCCGTTGATGGAGAATTATTAAAGGAATATCGGCATAGAAGTCCCAAATGACGACTTCAGTAAAGTGGCTCCTGTTTCTCTCCCAACTTCGAGACACGGATATCCGATTAATAATCATGTTGGCAATAACAACACCAAAACTCTTTGCAGTTTCCGAGATCCAGAAGGTAGCTTTCTTATCAGACATTTTGAAATGTTTTTCTTGTCGAATATGGTAACCGTTAGCATTCAAAACAGCTTGTAGTTTTTTTGGAATGGATAAATGCAGTTCGCATATGCCTGCCTGCGGAATCTTATACCATTCCTCCCAAAAATCTGTGGCAACTTCAGATAACTGTGGCAAGTCCCTCTCCAATATAGACCACATATGTACAATAATATTGAGGTCTGTTCGTGCCAAAAAAACAATTCTGAATGATGTGAGCTGTGTGAACAGGGGCTTTGTCATCTTGGAAGACACCGTCACCATTGGGGAACAAAGATTTTACCATTGGATGGACCTGATCAGCCAAAATGTTTACATAATTCTTGGCAGTAATGTACCCGTGCAGAGTTATCATGGGGCCCAAAGAAAACCACAATGTGACTATCCAAAGCTTCACAGAATCCGTGCCATGTTTTACTCCTAGCAACAAGCAGTCTGTGGTATAGGCTTGGGATGTCGTTTGCGATACGCAAACTCCACCAAAAATGGAAAACAGTGTGACAAAAGAATTATCTGATCATATTATTGTCATCCACCTCTCTACAGTACAGGCTTTATGAATCAAACACCACTTTCTCCTGTTACGGGTATTACCATCACTGATGAATGATTATTGGATTGCAGCTCGAGCAGATATACCCTACTTATGGAATTCTCGCCTGATTGTTTTGGTATTCACATCGTTTGTGAGCACGAAAATCACTTCAGCATTAGCTTTTTCAACTGTGATTTCCTTCTTTTTTGTCACAATCCTTTTTAATGATTGTATGCCATGATCACTCAACCTACAATTTCATCCACGCTGCGATTTAGCAATTGATGTTTTTTCTGCATTTCAAATATGTGCACATAAGAATAAATAGGCACATAACACCTTGGTTACCCTGCTTAAGGAAGCACCCATTACACTCGTCCAACAATTTGTCCACGTTCGAAATCTATTAGCTCTGATATGATGTAATTACAACTTCACAGACTAGTGCCTCGACAACGACTGGCCTACGCAGCGTCTTTACGACGTTGCATTGGTGGCGTCAGTAGGTGAGAACACCAGCGCTACCTACACATTTCACTATAACAAATATTTATTTTCAAGCATGCACATCACGAGGTGTTTCCATATTTTTGTCCATATCTTTTATGAGGAGATTTGGATCCCTTTCAAAGCGAACATGTCATTGTTATTTTATAAATATCATTTACAATCAGTTTACTGTCAAAAGTTCATTGATACATTCACTTAACCTTTCGAATTTGAATAAATAACGAAAATTATTAATTTCTAACAAATCGAGCATTGTAACGGGCTTACTGTATGTGTTATGTATGTGTTATTGAGTTTCATGTTTAGGAGATGCTGCATCAGGCTGATTTGAGATTCGTCCCCGATTGATGAAGTATTTACTTTTTACAGCATATCTATCAAAATTTCACCAACTCTTCTGAGCAAGCGTATGGCATTACATTTTTCACGTTTTTAATAAAGTCGTTGGAACTGCTTTAAGAAAGAGTAATGGAAATTATTTGAAGCTACAGTAAACAGACCGTACACTTGCATTCCGAACAAATCCCCCGATCCTTCCACTTCCTTACGCCCTTCTGCAACAGCCCATAAAGTTTCTAGAAGGGCACATTTTGGACAAAAATGTGTTCTCCCAAAATTTTATAGGCAAACAGACTGTCGCGGGTCCCAGTTAATCAGCCGTAGTCAGATGATTCTTTCTGCTTGCTTTTTACAAGAGATGAAGGGACGCGTAAATATTGGTGGGTCACTTCCATCTTCTCATTGGGAGTGGTTGAAAAGTGTTGTTCATGCGACATGAATAATTAAGGAGGTAATGAGGAACTGGCCACAAAAAGCACTGAAGTTTTAGTGTAGAGTTTAAATTAGTGAAGGAATGGTGGTAGGAGTGTTCAACTGATACAGTAAAGATGAAAGCAACTGACCAAGAAATTTAGTTATGGTTATGTAAAGGAAATCCAACGGAGAAGTAATTTAATTCAGTTAAAATATCCCACGTTCATAATATCATCATCTATGGTTGTGCTCATAAACACCTACAGCAAATGTTTCAGTTTTTAACGTGCATAACGAAGGTCAAATGAATTACTAGTAGTTTACTTTATTGCAATTCATATGGAGATAAACTGGAAGTGAAACAGTTGGTGCATGGCCCGGGAAACATTTCGGATTTGTGTGTGATAAAAATTATCATTGAGTATTCTAAAACTAGTGCATACACTGTTGACATTCAAATCGTGTTAAAGAACAATTAACACAGTCGTTTGTATTCAAGGATATTTTACGATATTTTCAGGTTTCCCACTGTAACTAAAGGAAGATTATACACGAAACAGAAAACAATGCAATAGGTAATCAAAGGCATAAAAATAATGGATTAACCAACAAAGAAAGCACGGCTGTTTTTCAAGCTCTGCGAGAAAGAACCAAAAATCGTCTTCAAAAATTGAGTTAATTTCATTGGATATGCATGTTCTCATATAATTAATACTTTATCTTTATTTCATGTAGTTGTGTATAATGCATAACGTTGAAAGTATACTATACAAGTTGGAGTGTGAGTCTTTTTTTCCATTGTGTTCAACTATTATACTTCTGACAAACGTCTAAAGTTACATGCACCAAGTGTTTCCGACAAGGGGAAGTATTTAGAATAAAATTTCTTACTCAGAAATATACTGTTCAGAAGCTATGTGCTTAAACACCTGAATATGCTGAAAGACTAGTAGATCATGTCGATAAATGGATCGGACAAATGATTTGAAGAACATGGCGATCTGTGAAGTTAACTGCACACCTATAGTCGTAGCGTTATTGTGCAATGTCAGTCAGGTACTTATTGCGTTAAAATTGATGACGGAGATCATGACTGGTTCCACTCCTCCTCTTATCCTTCTTTGCTACTGGTGCCTTGCTCTTTCGGCCGTCTTACAAAGAATGAACAATAACAACAGTTTCCTTCGAGCATTGCAATAGAACACTGCAAAGAGTTCCCTGACACTTCTGGCAAGCAGACTTTACTGGATAGCAATGAATGTTATTGGTTATCACGACACCCCTGCTAATAAACAGCTATTATCCTCTGAAGGAAGAGAAATCAAGCTAGTGAAATAGCTGCGCGTTCTATAACTCATCTAAGGGAACATTGGATCCATTGAACCACCTCTGAGGATTAACACATACCACTAAAACTTTGCACAGAGGGTTTTATAAACAAAAGAAACACCTTGGCAGAGTCAGAGTAACATGTTTATCAATTTTATACTTTGTGTGCAAACAAAGATCCATGTCATCAGTGATTAGATTGGTGTCCTTTAGGGGAAGCTTCCGCCATGGAAAGTCGATTTAAACTTCTATAGGTATCGATTTTTTGTTTAGTGCATGAACATATCATTGGAAATTTTTATTCGTTAATATACTAAACTAGTCTTCCCTGAAACTCACGATTAAATAGTGAAAACCACATTTAAAAACATCATTCATTCAAGAAAACTGAAAAGAGTCACATAATTATACACATATTTATGATTTTCCCTAGACTCTTTCTTCACTAATATTTTACCTATTCCAATGAGTTGGTTATTGTGATACTAGTCTCTTCCAGAAATGTGTGCATTAAGGAACTCAGAATCCAAATGAGAGCTTCCATAAAATGATATGGTGGTGTTGTTCAAAGACGACCATTGTTGCTAGCCTCTGTCTTGAAGTTTTTGTGACTGATTTCACAATGACAGTCAATAATGGAGAAATGGATTGTTTAATTCTTTTCTATATGCTTAAACTAAGCTGTATCACTTTGCTGAGGCATGAACACAGATCGATTTAAAGAGACTAGAGTGTTGTCAGGGGAGTGACAATGAAGCTTGTGTGTAGAAGGCCCGGGCAGACTAGGTCTTTGGCGTCTAAGAGACAAAAAAATGATAAAACTTACAGCAGTGGTTATTCTAGAGTGGTCCGATAGTTTTTATTCATATCATATAAATATATCATATAAAAAATTGACTGATTTTCATATTGTTTTTCATACACGATGATTAAAACTTTGAATTGATTTGTTTGAAATGATTTTCACCTCTGACCTCCAGTGGATGTCGCATTCTTAGAAATGGTAGAATAGAATTGTACAATATTTCGTCTGCTGGTTTCTTTTCGTGTACACTCGTACTTTGTTGTAAACTCTAATTATTATGATTCATTGGATATTAGCATGAATAATAAAACCATGAATGTAAAGATTCTGTGATTTTTTTTTGCTCTGTTGGATTTCATAAATCATATTCTGAAACCGCAATTGGTGCTTTTATACTAATGTTACTCGTTCACATTGTTTTTAATTTATCTACAATTATATAAGAGTTCATGATATTTGATGAACAGGTTTTTTAATTAACATGTCATGATTATGGTACTAACTAGGACTCGGTGGTTATTTTATCATGCACATAAGTTAATGTGACCATGCTTTCGGACTTTTTCTCCTGCACATATTGGAAGTTGTATGCATATGTTGTTATCATATCACGACTTGCATATTCATTAAGCAATCATATCATCATGATGAAGCTCCGAAAATTGCCCAGTTCTCCCTTCCACGAGTTGGAGGCCTGCCCTTAACAATGTTAGAGGTTAGTCTCGTATTTCAGGTCCTGTTTCCGTCGAAAATTACTCTGAAGGCCTAATCGGGACCAATCCGGACACAGAACATTACCCACTGTCCGGCCGTCAAGTTGATACGGTGATGGCTCCACTCTAGACTGTTTTCTTATGTGTGGAGTAAACTTAAAGCTTGTCTCAGACAAGATGGTTTTTCTAACAAAGCTTTTTTTCACTTTATGCCTCGATACAATTCTGTTCAAATGGTTGATGTAAGGTCATATGCTAGTTACAGTGAAGTATTACGGTGTTACCATCTTACCCATAGAGTCAAATAGCGGTCCTATCTTTCTGATGTCACTTTTGGTCTTCTATGTCATAGTCTTCAGAATACATTTTCGGACTCAAAAGATGTTTTTGGATTCTTTACAGACAATCATCTGATAGCTATCGTGATTATTATTCTTGAAGTCAAATATTTCTAACCCGAACCACAACTGAAGATAGTGTATAACGCTAGTCTTGAACATATCTTCAAAATGAGTGCATTTCAACCATGACACTTTAAAAACTAAATTACTAAAGCACTGGGGGTAAAAGAATATATTTTGTTGTCTATTGACAATAAAATTTACTTTACGTATGACAATATAATTTGGTTCGAATCGCGTTAACGTGCGGTTAGTACCGATATAAAATTAAACGTTATGAATAATTTTATACATAAGCCTTACGTTTCTTTCAACTAACTGGTTTGGATTTGCAAAAAATTTGCTTAATATTTATTTAACTGAAGTTGACAGTATTTGTGCCTATAAATCGTTAAATAAGAATTTATGAAACTAGAATTTATTTATGGTTGTATACCATGGCTAGTACTTGCACCAGTATAAACATTGTTCACACTACCTCGTTTAAAATCCCCTGATCCTACACATCATATGTTTGACCATGTTATTTTTCATCGAATTTCAGCGAAAATTACTGATTTCGATCATCAGTCAATTTCCTCTGCATCATTGTGTTGTAAATAAGCAGTCATTAATACTTTGAAACAATAACTGAAGTTATTTGCGTTCCAGTAGTAAATAATTGAGGACAAAATTTACTACGGACTAAGAGCTCTAAAAATTCTTAGTACACGCTGTTAGACCATACTTGTATACATACATGCTTGGGAGTAAAGGTATTTTTTCCACTAACAGCCAGCCTTCAGTTACAAACAATGACATGATCAACTATTCATTTGTACCTATGCATTTTTTAAGATGAAAACAAGGTCTTTCAATGCCAATTGCAGCTTTAATTTTCTTAAGTACAGAAAACTGCGTTCTTCTAACATTATCGCTAAATGTTTTCGCATGATGTCGTGTTTACGCAGTTTTTTCTTTAATCATAATTGTTTTGTGTGCCTTTGTCGTCGAAAGGCAGTAACAGTGACAAAAGAAAGCGTGTAAGCTCTGTTGTTAGCCTTACTGTGACTAAAGATCTAAGCTCCTTTGTCCTCTAGTCTCAAAGAGAACACAGTCACAAGCTCATGCGTCATTTACAAAATTTAAATAAGATTGAGCTTTTTTGATAGAACAGACAAACGGCTATAAAGGACAGTAGCTTCCCCCTATTAGTCCGTTATAACAAGGATGACTGTATTGATAATTGCCAAATTGTAGGAACACAAGGTTGTACCTCATGGATCACGAATTCGAAGACGTCAAATTATTACTGTACATTCTTCTCTGCAGTCTGCATTGCAGAAGTAACGTCAGTGTATGGGAAATTCAAGGCTCTTTAGGGTTTTCGTCTCACTTGAATTTGGTCACCATGGTGAAACAAGGTAAAAAAAGGGTTCAGAACTCCGCATCACACTTCTCCGCTGCACTGCTCTGCAGTTTCAGCCATAAGTTGCGAATAGTAGCTATTTTTTGTTTGTTCGATTATCTAGTGGCTTTCGTGACTAAATAACCTTTGCTATTTTCAATCACTTGCAGACGCATATTACACAGAGAAGTTTTTTAGGGATATCAATTCAAGCAGGAGTTTAATTCATGAACATTTTTCTTCAGGTAAAATTCTTGGGCCTCCACAAGCAATTTGAGTTTTCCCATCTGCCTCCTAAACAGCTATTGCTTCCTTATTTCTCTCAGGCTGAGCAATTCTTGTTCTTTGAAAAGTTGGAGGTAACATTTTTTTCCTATTTGCAGCTCTCTGCTAGTTTTACTTAAGAACGTGCGATCTCCATCTTGCGGAAGATTTTAGTAAAAGACATGATATGTTTCTTTTCATATCTACATGAATCATAGGTATCATATATATGTATTTAATGCTTCATAACATTAATATACAGTAGTACCTCGATTAACGACCACAATCCGTTCCTGAAAGCTGGTCGTTAACTGAAACGTTCGTTGACCGAATAAATTTTTCACAAAAGAAACACTGAAAACAGAAATAATTGGGTCTCATCTCCAGTTGATTCGCTCCAATCAATAACCTATAACCTATAAGTGTGTTTTTTAAATGCGAAATACAACATAAAACTACTTTACAAGGAGTTTTCTTCAACAAATGATAGATCTGTAGCGCCTTCTCATAAATTAAAGCCTTACTGCTGCTAGCATCTTCTAACTGTTTCTCATTTACACACACAAGAAGCAGCTTTTCTACTTCCTCAATTCCCCCAAGCTTTTGCTTAGTTAAAGTACTCACTCCTTTAGCAGAACTAGCTCCTTTATTGGTTCCTTATTCTTTAAAATGGTCGAGATTGTTGACTTCGACACGTCGTATTCCGCCGGGAGATCAGATACACGCACTCCATTTTCATGCTTAGAAACAATTTCTATCTTCATCTCAATTGTTGGCCTTTCCTTTTCATCACACTGCTACTCTCTCTTTTAACCTTCTTTGGAGACATGTTTGAGGGCTATATTATACAAATAAAGCACTAAAATAACATATAAACACTAATGCGACACGATTAAAACAGGCAACGTCCTACCGCAACAACGTCTCGAGCGCGATTGAGGTTGGAATGTATCGTGGGTTCTTTGTCTTGCTGTTCATTAAACCAAAATTTGTTCGTTATCCGGGACAAACAATCCGGGACGCCTGAACTTGTTTCATCCCGGTAACAAACATGTTCAGTTTAGGTCCTAAACTTGAGTAACTACTGAATGCGTTAAATGTATGGTAGGATTGAATCTTTTCAGCTATGTATGTGACGGCCCCTAAAAAACAATACTTAACTTTAAAATGAAAATAAAGTTAGTCCATTATAAAAGAAAATAAAAATGCCAACATATAACCAAAATGCAATTAATTACCTGGACCTTTCTCACATCCCCAGGGGGTGGGAGCACCCCAGGTTGGGAACCCCTGTTTTAACGCTACTATAACAGAGCTCTGAGTCATAGTTCGATGAGCATCAAAGTCACGCATGTTGGAAAAACTAACATCAGTTGTACTGCGGTGGTGTCTATTGACATTTGCTATCGGATAACATTTTTCAAAAAAACATCTGGATCGTTCCCTAGGCATTACCTTGCATTCTATTTGAAAGTTTGAAAGAAGTTTCGTTCAATGTTTATTCACTTACAATCGACTCCTAATGTTTAAAAATGTTGTCTGTGTGTTGTATAAGCAGGTAAACACTGTAATACGATACAAGTATACACTTTCTTAGTAAAGCAGAACATGCCAACAGGAATGAGCCGTTTGGTTAATTTTTCTGTTGTTACCCAAGTTACATGCCGTATAAAGCAAGGGCATCAATCACACACATGCAGTCCATTCATGAAGAGACATTTTAGTTACACAAGCGTAACGCCATCATTCAACGATATTTAGAGTTAAGAAGTATGTAGAATCAGGGGGCAAACCTGATGGCTTGCCTGTGGCGAGCTTTTCCTTACTGTAGCAAACAGCTAATATTTGATAACCAACCTCAAACCATTGAAACAATGGATATCCAACCTCAAATGATTAATTATCAGATTATCATTTAATCCACGTACAAAGCATCATGCAAATATGCACAGAATCCCTACCATTAAGTCAAAGCTATTACACAACATCAAACCCGTTAACCACACATGAATGAATCTAAATACAAGACATCATTTTTAAACGGAAGTCTCATTGATAGGATACGTCTACCACAAAGTCGACAAACCTTTGCATAGTAGCAGAGGTGGTGACAACATTATCTATTGTTATTGTTATTTGTCTAGGTTTTTCAGTTGCAGGATTGCTAGTCCCTGTGAACCTCTAATCAATTGAAATTTAATCTCAAAAAAGACTTTTAAATAAACAAAGGTATCACCAGTAAACATCAAACCATAATTTACTACTGCATGCTTTTATTTCTTTATATTTTAACTAATACTGAATAAAATCAGTACGATACACAATCGAAACTAATATTGTACAATGTAGTATTGTATTTGTTACAAAATTTATCTGCATATTGCTACATGTTCATTATGCATTAGGCATATTTTTTCAAACTTAGGAGTATACTAAAAGAAAATTATTTTGAACAAAATGTATATTGCACTGTGAGTTAATGTAACAACGGTTGCCTCTCATGCAACTATTACAACTAACACAATATTCCATTTTCTGTTTCAGAACATTGAAAAAAAATATTTTTTGTGATTTAAATGGAATCACATTTTCCGGTTGAATTTTTTAGCAAATGCATTTCAAACTGCACTGTTTGTATCAGAACAGGTTTCTAAGCAAACAAACGTGTTTCCGTTGTTAATCTTGTTTACTCACAATTGTGCAGTTCTCGGAAATGCATCCTAGAACTCTACTGGAAAATATGATTTCATTTAAATCACAAAAAAAAAATTTTTTCGGTGTTCTGAAACAGAAAATGGAATATTAAGTTTGTTGTAACACAGGGACACTAACCAAGGAGCATGTTTAGGAACTTGATGCATGGGATAATTTTTCAGATGAGGCATCATAATTCATCAAGAATGTGCACAAAACTGTTTCACGCCTAAAATTGGCCCTCAGAATAAAATCGAATTGTTAATTCATTTCCTGATGTGAGGCGCTAGCTCACACCTTCGGAATGAGGGAATTAGCTTCGCTTAACATAATGTTCAGTAGATCATTTTAGAAACATTAATAGCATAAAAAAATATTACGTACCTACAGCGAATTGCTTTGCTTCCTATTATCACTAGGTTAGTCATAAATAGTATTTCCATCATACTCGGTATGATGTAAATGGTATGCTCATAATACTAGGAAAAAAAATATTCACAATGTACCATGAGGGTATTCTATAAATCATCACGAATGCGCACGATATAACATAAGTAAGATGTTTTTGAGGCATAGTTTCATGAGTGAATTGCAATTTGTTAAAAAATTTTGCTACGACCTCAAACTGGTGATAAACATTAGTACGTCCTTTGCGAATGCTGGAGAAAAGACATGCGTGCAGAGGTAATGAAATGATATAAATACATGGTGTTGAGATGTTGTCACTATTTTTTTTAAACCAAATAAAATTTAAAATTTATAAGTTTATTGTATCATTTTTCATTTAATAATTCCGCATTCTTCTATGTAAAAAATCAGACTTTTGCCTCACTGATGATGCATTCTTTTTCATTTACGCTGCAAGACTTCCCTTGCCGGTTGAATTGAGAAAGATCTGAGACTGTTTTGGAACGAAGATGATATTTTAATGAATTCTAAAGTTTTTCATTCCAAGATTCAAGCATTGTCGTACTGTATAGGCATCTTGAAATGTTACTTTATTTCAGCAAATCCTAACCTTTCCTGGATGACGACTTATAGAAATGTCGAGAAATCGTCTCTAATCTAGCCATTGGGAACAAGAATATGCCTATCTGAACTCCACTATCAACTAGTTAAATATGTCACAGAGGGATGTCAGAGTTTGGCAATGAAATGTGCACTGTGTGAATATTAGATTTTACTCAGTGTTGTACATAAATGAATCCAACATTCTAGGAAAACCAGTAAACGGTGACTCATTGGACCATTTAAAACTTCTCCATTCGCAACATTGCTGACTCATTCAACAACCCCTATTATGAAAGGCTTTGGACTTGTAGCCTCTCAATGAATACCCTATTATAAGTATTCAATAGTATTTCCATTGTAAGAAGTCCCGTCATCCAGCACGAGTCAATGCAGTACTTTTCGTGGATTGGGTTTTATTGTCATGGTTTCCGTAGAAGTTCAATGATTTGTACACAATTAACATGCATGTACAAAAGCAGTTCCTCAATTTGAACATTTTTTTACACACACTATTCTTCCTCACTAATGATGTTTTGCAATATTTTGCAGAAACTACCCTCATAAGCACTAACGCCCGTGATAGGTTAAATAATGGTTGGATTGTTATACAATACCAGATTACAATCACAGTTTATAAGACACCGACGATTTTTTTATGTGGAATGCATGGTAAGCCACATATTTTTAGGCCGGGTTATGGCACTGGTAAAAAGTTGCGTTGGTGTAAAAATTATGGAGAGACCTGTTTAAAATCATAAATGATGAACCAATAACGTAACGCTAGTAATATTTAACTAAAATTGTAAAACTGTAAAGTGTACCACGGTTGGCATATTTTGCTTACCCTCGTACTTGACAGTACATCTGTAGTGAATTTGACGCCCAGTTGGTCATTTTTATTAAATGGTAATCCGAAAATTTAGAAAAAAAGTCGAAGCTGACGAAACAATGGAGTTTGATTTGACTTGTCACATGTTCACTACTTGAATTTGAAATCATGAACTGGCACCACATGGTTTCAGTGGGTGCCAATGTGAACCAATCTTACAAGGCGACCAATCATATATAATAATACTACCCAACAAATTTTAACATTGTTTCTGCTACTTGAGGGAATTGTCTTGCAACAAACTAATTTTGGTGCGCTGTTTTAAAATCTGTGTTCAGATTTGTCCTAGAACGTAAGGTTTCTGAGGCATATTATATTTTTTACGGGTATAAAAATAACTGAGACGTGCGTGAATGACGGTTTGAAATCGGAGAGACCTACTTGACATTACGTACGTTTTTTTGCATACCCACAAGATATTCATTGCACATAAGAGAGAGTACCCACCTAACTATATCTTCAACATTTCCCCATACCAAAGAAGACAGCGAAAGCACTTATTCAGACCTATAAGTATCTTAACGATCTTAACGATGCTACCCTGGTAGGGCTTTTCGAAAGATACGGTAACGTGCGAACTAAAAATACCAGCCACTAACTAATAACAAGAAACTTGAAGAAATCCCAAGCTTGAAACTTCTTTCCCGTTAAATTGCCACAACTTGGAACCAGCTGCCCGAAAACTTTGTTTCTGTTGGCACTGTGAACACATTCAAAAATCGTCTCAACAAATTTTGGATTAGAGAGCCCCCAGTTTTATAACGTACTGATTCTATGTCCCTAACTTCAGGGGCCGGTTTATGATTGTAGTACATATGCATTTGCGTGAGTGAAGTGCATGGACGTGACTGAATTGGTTTGCTGGATCGAGGTGTACGAATATGATTGATACCTTTACGTTAAACAGCGTGAATTTGGGTGCAGCCCGAGAATGGACCAAACGGCTTGTTTCTATTGCCTTATTCTATTTTATTTTAATCTATCCTATTTAAAAATCTTCGAGACTCTTGCTCCTGCGCTTCTGAGTGGATATAAAGTCCTTTCGCAGTAGGAACTAGCAATAGTCACCTCTCATGCTCTCGTTGAGGCGTCGTTAATATTATACTTTCTTTCCATCCTTGCAATATCTTGGTGAAACCTTCCACCAAGCTCGTCCCTTATATCACCCATATTGGATGGGAAGAATTCTACTCATAAATTACAATGCAAGAAATGTATCTTAAGAGACATCCTGCACTTCATAGCTTGATAGGTATTTAGCATGCTGTTCACTAATTCTTTATAGTTGTCACTCCTATGATCACCAAGGAAGTTCTGCATTACAAAGACGAATGAGTCCCATGCTGCCAACTCGAGTGTAGTCAATTTATTACTGAACTCTGTCACGAAGGAATTCTTTGTCCTCCAGTCCAACAAAAATGTCTGTTTTAAGTTTAGGATCAGTTCTCTCTACAGTAAATTTCTCTTTATGATGTTGGAATCTGTCAGAATCATGGGCTGTTGATATAACAAAGGTCTTAATAAAACCTTGTTCAAAAAGAAGGGGTGGGTGATAGATCTTCAGTGAATGTAGTAAAGGCATGTGTTGCACATTGTATGGGCCAGCTGTGTGTATTTTTTCTTTCGGGACACTTTTTGACAATACGTATAATGATTCCTTTCGTCACGGCTCCTCCACACATATGAAAATCATATCCCTTGTACATCCTAGCTGTAGTCCAAAGGCAGCAAAATTACTTTGAGATCACTACAGATATTCCACTTACAATGCGAGTAATGACCACCGTTCAAAATAAATTTCATTGAGTCTGAACTCATTAGCGTCCAACTGTACATGTACATCACCTTTCAAAAATCTCCTATTACGAACATACTACTGACAAGACGGTCGTGAAGTAGTCTTAGACTTGTTCAGAAAGCGTTCTAATAAGGCTCAATATTTTTATTCAATATAATTTGATTATTTACTGTCCTTAGATATGTGTCGAATGAAATTTTGGGTGAGAAAATTGTTAAATTGTTCAATTTTTGGTAAAAATTGTTTTTTAAAAGTATAGCTACATCTAAGAAAAGTTTCAAGGGCGTAGTTTTCCATTTTGGATTGTGCCTGAAATTAATAATACGTAGGGAACGGCCTTCAAGTTTCGAGCTGCTTCCAACGCATGGCTCACGATTGGAACACGATTAATCGAATTTATGCTATAACGAGCGGAAGAAACTTCGTCTTCTTATTACAACAGAGGGGGTAAAGATTTCTTCAACTTCTTAAGTCTTATTTGGAATATCTTTCTAGAAATTATTTCGATTAGAGAGATGATACTTAAAAGTACGAAGACTGAGCAAGTTCAACAAGCATGAACTAAGAATAGTA
>VCRD01000174.1:0-18025 GCA_006783055.1 Trinorchestia longiramus
CGGCAAGTGATCAGGCTCAGGGAGTCCACCAGGTAGGGACGATAAGGGAACTGATCAGGCTCAGGGTGTCCACCAGGTAGGGACGATAAGAGAACTGATCAGGCTCAGGGTGTTGCTGTATAGGCGCAACTGACATTCTATAGACACAGGGAGAGCCTGGCTGCTCATGTTGCTGACCCTGCAGCGCTTATCCCATCGCCCAGGATCAATTTTTGCTAAGCTCAATGCAAGGAAAAATCAGTCCACTCATGTTCTCTTCTAAGTACTAAGTAAAATAAGAGTGTATACAAGACTGTATAATAAAATAAATGTCTCATTAAATAAGATTTCATAAAACTGATAAAACAATAGATTTATATTCATTATTTAAACTGAATGGGCAATGAACAAGATTTACAGCGGAAAATAAAAAAAACATCAAAAACAGTTGGCTTTTCTCGATCGCATAAAAGTGAATTATTCTAGGCCCAAATAGAATGCAGAAGATTTTATATCTTATAATATATAAACTTAGTTTATATTTCAAACTGAGTTAATATTATAAACTAAGTTTCTAATCAGTAGTGATCCTGAAGCGCAGAAATGTTGAGCTGTAGTTCAATCGTATAAATATATGTTCCAAAGCCATATACGAATATTGTAAGTGAACAGTGTCCGTGGGATGGACATTTTAACAGAAGTAGAACACATTTCAACGAGGCACAGAAAATAAAGAATGACGTAAACTTAAGCAACTCGTGATGCAGGAACTGTAGATCAGTAACTCAGTTTGTTCACTTTCTGAAAATAAGTTAGCACCCACAAAAAAGTTGTTCAAGTCTTACACAAAAGTAGTGCTCGTCAGTATTAAAAGAACAGTCAGTATTAAAAAAATACTAGGAAATATTTAATCCAGGGAAAAACAGCTTGACTATAGTTCGCAATGCACGTGCCATACCGTCGTAAAATGTATAAAAGTGGCTCATGCAAATTATATGATTTCAATCACACAACTTGACCGGGCGAACCGTTGCAGCTCGAGTGTATAAAATTTGAGGAAGAAGTAGTACACCACTTGAACATAAGAGAAACGCTATCAAATATTAATTGAAAGCACATTTTAAAAACAATTATCAGAACACTACACTAAAAAGAAATTTTACAAGAGAAGTCCACTATTATAATATTGGAAAAAACACCACTGACATTTTCTGGATTAGTTTCCTAGTGATCTACTCAGTTCTTTCAAATGACATTCCACTCTCGTTACTCCGCAGGTTTTTACCTGAACATCTCATTAAATTGAAGTCGCAGAACTTCAAGGCAGAGAGAAAGTTTGGCAGAATTCCTTTCATTACAGTCCAATCGAAAACACGTCCCGGCAGCGGTTACGAAATCCTGAAGAACTGAATGAAGAGCTGGAGACGTACCAGGTAACAGAAAGATAGTCAGTCTCGCGCAGCAGACAAGATACAGAAGAATTTAAACAATAAACCCAACTGCTATATAAGCAAACCCAGCGGAGAGTCGCACAACCAGTGTTAGTGAACCCAACCGCACTCGGAGGACTTCTAAAATCCCTCTCTCCCGAGGTCTCGGGATGGAAAAAAGTTCAAAATATCCCCTTCCCTACATTTCTACAGTCTGAAAACAATGTGTAGGATTTTGTTCGAAGCATTGAATTAGGAGCATGAATAACTTCTAAAACTGTAATTCCTTCCTGTACATGTATCTTACGACAGCAAATAAGATTCTCAGTAATACAAAAAATTCATAAATCGGACAGAAAAAATATCAAGAGCTCGATTGTCTAATATGCTAGACGATAAGATGTCAGTATTAATGACTGTACTTCAAACTTATATCCTACATGACATAGATGGACTCTAGCAGAAGCGAGTTTCGGTAACGTTCGACTAATGTCTTCTAATAAAACTATGAAATAAACAGGGAAATATGCTGCAAACATCAGGAGCGCTTGCAAGAGCACTTTATTAATATATGAGTAAGTGTTATGAATCTTCTATTGCACTATCCCCAATATGGTTGTGTTGCCAGTGGTTGCCGATGATTACTAGTTGTTGCCGATGAATGCTCGGGACAGAAAATGAGATTCTAACTGAAGAAGTGAACTAACTGATTAGAAATACGCCGATAAAAAAATTAAGCCAATATGTGTTTCATTTTGGCTAGATACGATTCTTCAATTGTAATATATACAGACATCTGAAAAAGACCTTTACTACCTAATACACGAATTATAGAAAAAGTTTTACAAATAGCCGATATTTTTCCATAATCCTATGGAACTAACACCTATTATTTTGTGCTATGCAGGTACTGTGGGAAGATCGATATCGAGGCTTTAACCAATCCTCAAAAGCAATTTAGAAAATAGATGTTCGAGATGTACCAAAATTGAGATTCAAATTCTTATATTGGATAGAATGAGGTAGGAAGGCCTCATATCCTCTCGCGTCCTACGAAGACTCGTGCAGTAAATTTTGTTGTTCAATTTAAATTTGTAGGGATCTTTGCCGAAAGAAAATGCATCGTGTAACATGTAAGTAATCATTCGATCTTTTGGCCAACTTAAATGTTCCACAATAAAAAAAACAAGTAAACCGATGCACATGTCAGAGAGCTAAAGAAATTTCCAAAAATATCCCTGCTTTGGCACTGAAGATAATTGATCACAGAAACGCCGTACCATTCTAGCGGTTACCGTGAGCGGTGAACTTTTTCTTAAAACTGAGGCTGAAAAAGTGAGCGATTAAAGCCATGCAAGAATATTCATCTTCGTAGCGCTTGTCTAACGGAGGTCCTAGACTAAAAATATTTTCCTGGATGAGAAGATGAGAGATGCTTGAGATTCAAGCTCAGGCGATGTTCTAAAGCTCACTGTTGCATACAATCCTAAAACGAAAATGAAGATAGCAGCTTTGAGGAACGTAACTTTTATTATTTATAGCAATAAAATAATGAAAAACATTATACTCCATAACAAATTCTGTCTCGCTATTCTTAGTTCCGTGAAACTCAGTTGATCATAAATAGAAATACGTAAACATTGGTTCAGGAATCATGTGGAAATTAGGTCGCTGAACAGGAAGCAGTTCAAGAGAAACCACGAATAATAACTAGCCGCTGCTTAAACATGGCTCTCCAAATCATTCAAAACCTTCATATTCTCGCTACAGGAACCGTGAATCAACATGAGAAGCAGGAACCCATAAGTTGCCCTCAAGAAACAAGTTCATTGACACTAATGGTCGCTTACCTCATTGACTTCACCAAGAGCATCGTCTTCTTACAGTAACGAGACAAAAAGCTCAGAAACAAGTTTGGCTCGCAGGAGGAGTTCCGCATTATTGCAGCGGTGAAGATTTAATTAATAGCTGCACCTGCGCGCCACAGCAGCCAAAGGAAAGCTACAGAACCAAGTCGTGATCACACATGCTTGACGTTCTAGGTAGCAGACAAGGTAGGGTTAGTAAACCTATTAAAAAATAATGAAAATAAAAGGGAATTATTAATTTGAATTGCAAATAAGAAGGAAACATATCTCTCAAGTGCCGCACAACAACTTTGTACCACTTTTTAATACCCGACGTGAAATTCGATTATTTACACTCTAGAAGACACTAGAAAGTGTAACGATCGTAAATTTTCTGCGAAAAAGATGTAAAGGCTTAGGTCAAATGTGGAAGCATGCCAACAACTAAGCGCATTATAGTCATCATCAATAATACAAATTATCAATCCTAATCAATTATAGATTTTAGGCATTAGAGTCACTGTAAAAGTTTTATATAAAAATTCTCGTTTCATGAAGAAACTTGTACTTTATGAATGAAATAGGAAATTAAGCATCCAATCTGGTCGCAGGAAAAGAGCTCGCGCACGATGCAGCTGTCACTGCAAGCGTTAAAGCAACACACGAGGGAATCTATTATAAAAATCTATTCAAACCCACAGCACCAGCCACAAGTGATGGCACACAGGACTATACTGAATAAACGGATGTCATAAAATTTTCAGACAGAAATTCCACGTATCTAAGCTACGCTGACAGTAGAGCCAGAATTTCTGTCAGGCGAATATCATCATATGCAATGAAAAGTATTATATGCTATCACATGAAAAACATTAAATACTCGGAAGAAAAATATAGTTACACGTGACCATTTCATAGTAAAAGGAGAACCATTAACAAGTCAGAGGAAGCGATTTAGTAACAACTCCTGAAAGGGAGATCATAAATAAACCTCAATCATGAAATGATCTGACGTAAGCGTAGCCAGGCATATCAAACGATTCACGAACAAATATCCCTTGATAATTTTTACCCATGTTACTCATCAGTTACGGGCTACCATTAACTACATTTGTGTCAAAAAGATTGATACACAGCTATCTGCAAGGAAAATAAGGTAAGACTGACGACATACATAATATTTGACGTACATACTCAATGAGATTAGGGACCAATATTAGTAATAGATACTACGTAAGTTTGGAAACAATTTACTGAAAGTGTCAGAGACAATGAAAAGGGATTCAGATTACGATGTGGAACATAGTAATCCGCATTACATCTGGAGTCACCACTTCCAACGTGCTTGCTCAATTTACTCGGATTTCAGAGTGATACTCATTATCGACTCTTTACCAGACGTTACATATTAACGCTAACTTTTCGTCCGTAAGATACCACAGCCGGTAATAAGGCACTACAATAATCTAGATATATGAAAAAAACGGGTAGGAAGAACAAATAAAAAGGGAGGCATTCGTAGTGGAAAACGATAGTTGCATGGCAAGCCAGCCTTCTCTAGGAGAGAAAATACATAATAAACACAAAAATTAAAGGTTCGGCTACAAAACCCACAACAGACTCTTACAAGAAGCGTTGTTGATTCTAACGCACGAACTATAGGGCTGCCTCAGGCGAATGCCAAGTCTCAAAGATATGATCCCTCTTCGCATCCCTAAGAAAGGGGTTCAATATCAAATATATTCTAGCCTGGAACTGCGTGAGTCCCTACTACGAGAACAAAATGAAAGTCAGACATATCTTCCGCTTTTCGTCCACCTGACAGTGAAGACAAGACAAAAGGAAACATCAAGACTCGTTCGTCTAAACAGCTGTTTTGGGATAACTCTGAAACTAAACAGAAAATAGACTGTAGCAAAAAGAACTATTCATTCTGAAGCACGTTGCATGGACATTTGTCTCTGAACAATGATAATCTCATTGAAAACTGATAAAATTAGAATAATATTCAGCTGGAGAGTTGAGGCATCCTGCTTGCAACTGATAATAATCGCAATGTCTACATACGTTGAAGGAAAACATTCTTCAACTCATTCAATGGAAGACATAACCATTGAAAACAAAAGTTGACAAACTATACCTAACTCATCGAGACACTGCTATCACATGATACACCTATTCGACTTCCTCGAGCCACAAAATTCACGACAGCACCAACCATTTGTCAAATTGATGTACAGTCATATTCGAATTTATGAGGCTGAATTCCTCGTACACATCTGAGTTAACGGAGACGAGTTAAAATAAAGCAAATGCACACATGCACTGCAAATCAACCCGGCTCAAAGCTGCAAGCTAGCAGTATAACTCGCGACCGTCATGGCGCCAGTGATCTGTCGAACGCTGCTGTCATTAGAAGCTAGAAATAAATCATGACACTCGGCGAACGCTCAACGGAAACATAATTGCTCTCGTAAATACGAAGATATGAATTATTATTACAGACGTAGGGATTGAATCCTCAATCACAGGAATAACAAGCCGGTTTTAAAGAACTAGCTAATGATTTACCCTGCATAATATCCGGCTGAGCTACAAATTAGTGGCCGCAGAATCCCATTCAGGATATTTTGCTGCGCTACAATGGAGAGAAATGTTTAGTTGTATTTAAAAGATTCCAAAATCGGAATCTTAAATCTGGACATTCAAAACAGAAAAGTTGGAAGGCAAATTTGAAGCTCGGTATATTCAAAAAAATTATCTATTTCACTCTCTTAACATGGAAAATTATGAGCACACGCGGCGTGAAAAATCTCAAAAATTTTCTAGCCTCTCGTGGCCTACATGGAATTTCATATCTTATCAATCCTTTATGAATCCAGTTGTAGTTAGTTAATCATGCGTACAGACCCTACACACACGTCACAAGTGACCGAATTCTATCCTTGCAACACAAATAGAGTAAGAGTTAGGGAACAATTGAAGGGTGGACAGCACTAGTGGACTACTTGCATTTTTTCCCACGGGAAAAAATGCAAGTAGTCCACTAGTGCTGTCCACCCTTCATATAGTAAACTACTGGATCGTAATCGCCTCTGTCAGCGCTGTGTTAGCGACAGCACGGGAGTGGACTACTTGCATTTTTTCCCGTGGAAAATATATTATATTTACCACGGGAAAAAATGCAAGTAGTCCACTACTGCTGTCCACCCTTCAATTTAACATTGTCACGCAACACTTAGAGCTATCGCGCAGCCTGCATTAACTGTGCCACTAGTCGCACCGTGCGTCAAGTCAGTCAGATGATAACTGAACGATAACAACGTATAATGAAAATAACGGCATACTGGAAATGACAGCGTAATGAAGCACGAATAATGAAGCATGCATAATGAAGTACACAATGAAAGAAACAAAATGAAGATAACGGCATGAAGCATGCATAATGAAGATAACAGAGCTAGTGCCGACACAGCCACCGCGAGGAGCTCAGAGTTCCTACCTACTCTCGGGATGTTCCGTGACTCCTCGTGCTTCCCCTATGTAACTCGACTGAAAAGGCACTTCTAAACAGCCGCTTAATACTTTTCATTCAAATGTCATAACAAAAACATTGACGTTGAAGACGATCACGTTCAAGACGATGACAAAGGCAATGACGTCCAGGGCGATGACGTTGAAGACGATGACAAAAGCAATGACATTCACGGCGATGACGTTGAAGACGATGACAAAGGCAATGACGTTCAGTGCGATGACGTTTGAGTCGATGACGTTCTGTGCGATGACGTTTAAATCGATGACGTTCAGGGCGATGACATTAAAGCCGATGACGTTCAGGACGATGACGTTCAGGACGATGACTTTCAGGAAGATGACGTTAAAGTCGATGACGTTCAAGTCGATGACATTCAAGTCGATGACGTTCAAGTCGATGACGTTCAGGGCGATGACGTTTAAGTCGATGACGTTTAAGTCGATGACGTTCAGGGCGATGACGTTCAGGACGATGACATTAAAGTCGATGACGTTCAGGGCGATGACGTTCAGGACGATGACATTAAAGCCGATGACGTTCAAGTCGATAACGTTCATGGCGATGACGTTCAGGACGATGACATTAAAGCCGATGACATTAAAGCCGATGACATTAAAGCCGATGACATTAAAGCCGATGACGTTCAAGTCGATGACGTTCATGGCCATGACGTTAAAATCGATGACGTTCATGGCCATGACGTTAAAATCGATGACGTTCATGGCGATGACGTTAAAGCAATGATGTTAAGCACGACCCCACAAGCTCGAGTGGCAGGTCAGCAGTTATTTACGTCACGTGTTTGAACGACGGCAAAAATCAAACGTGTAGTTAGACTATCCTATCCGTGACATCTTACATCAGACACATCCCACATCAGACACATCCCACATCAGACACATCCCAAATCAGACACATCCCAAATCAGACACATCCCAAATCAGACACATCCCAAATCAGACACATCCCAAATCAGACACATCCCAAATCAGACACATCCCAAATCAGACACATCCCAAATCAGACACATCCCACATCAGACACATCCCACATCAGACACATTCCACATCAGACACATCCCACATCAAACATCGTAACAGAAAATTCAAATCTCGCACCCATATCTACTCGCTGCAACGACCACACAAAAGTTTCCCTTAGAAGCGCCAAGTGCTGTAAGTCAACACGGCGTCGGCCTGAGAGCTGTTTTATGGCAGCCCTACGATAGTCGTCTCTTTGCTTCACAACAAGCCGATAAGGTTCAATATATGCTCAATAAAGATCTCCCATGATGGTCCATTCTAAAGTTTTCAAGGGGAAAAGTTCCTTATCTCAGACGATGATCCGTTTATGAGAAATTGAAGTCCAAAATAAAAAAGACATTCACGTTAAAGTTGAAAGTTATTGTGATGACAAAAAATGGTGCTTAAAACAAGCGGTTGTATGATACGACCTATTTGGAAAATTATATAAATACGACATAAGATAGCTAATGCATAACTATTTCACTTTAATATTTATTAGCGTTCCTATAACAAAAAACACGTTTTTAGAGGTAAAATATCATTCAACCTGCACAAAAACCTACAGCATTCAATTTTTTCACCATTGGAGAATAAATATCGACTTTGTAGTAAAAATGGTTATCTGGTAAAACAGTGACACCATTAATGCAACCATGGTAAAACAAACATCAGTTGGATTCAGTGAATTTTCGCTTTCCAATAATTTTAGTGAGTCTGTTACATCAGTGAGTCTGTTACATCAGTGAGTCTGTTACATCAGTGAGTCTGTTACATCAGTGAGTCTGTTACATCAGTGAGTCTGTTACATCAGTGAGTCTGTTACATCAGTGAGTCTGTTACATCAGCGAGCCTGTTACATCAGCGAGCCTGTTACATCAGCGAGCCTGTTACATCAGTGAGTCTGTTACATCAGTGAGTCTGTTACATCAGTGAGTCTGTTACATCAGCGAGTCTGTTACATCAGTGAGTCTGTTACCTCAGTGATTATGTTACCTCAGTGATTATGTTACCTCAGTGATTATGTTACCTCAGTGATTATGTTACCTCAGTGATTATGTTACCTCAGTGAATATGTTATGCTAAAGAAATATTTTATAAAAGACCAAGTATTACACTTGGGAAGCCTTACAAGTGAAGATCGTTAGGATTCTTTATTGGCAAAAACTGATGCATTGAAAGACTCTTTCAACCGTGAAACCCTACAATGTACACTAACGGACTTCAATTTACATGCTCGAAAAGAAAATTAAAAAGTTATTTAATATATTTTCGTCATTTATTTATTCTAAAAGATTTTGAACTTCAACTCACAACTTGCGTATCAGAATTATAAAAAATCGTTCACGATGAGCATCAAATTTCAGTGTCACTTTTCCACCGTCCTGTGAACTCCAAGTCTGGACATGCATTCCTATTTTAAACTTCAATTTGGTAAGATTAAAAGATTTTCGTCAAATAGTCACTTTACTCATTACTCTCATATTCTACAGACTTCTTCTCATGTATAACTTCTAAAAACTTCATAGTCAGACATGAATCTAAACTTTCACGATCACAGTCATCTAGACTCGCTCCACGCATGAATCCAGCCAAATTATCTTTCCCATGATTCCAGGCTAACTCATTTTTACACGCATGATTTAGTGTGACCCCCTACACGCATGATCCTAGTGTAACTCCTTCCTACACGCACGATCCTAGTGAGACTCATCCTCACACGCATGATTTTGGTCTCGCACGTTTTATGACGCCCCATATTAATGTCTACATCATGACTATAGAAAACTACCTTTGCAACTAAACTCGCAAACTTTTCTCATCAGCGTCTCCGATATTTCAATTTACTAATCACACACTCCACCTACTTTCTCGATACTTCGTACATTAACTTTTTCGAGACTCCTTCTCTCCCCCCCTAACTTTTGTGATCCGATTTTTGTTCGTTTCTTGAAAACGTTTTTAATACTGAAGACGCGAAGATCAAGTTCTTGGAACGATTACTTGAAGCAGAGGCGATGCAACTACCCCAAGACATGCTACGGCAATCACGGTCTTGTCTCACTATTGCAGCGATCACAAGTAATTGCCATCTGTTTATCCACCGTTGGTCTTCACTAAGTGGTCATCACGGCGTCGTTTCCATGACAACATTTCCATGAACGGCAGATGACTTGAGATAAATTTACAGCCGCCAACGATTCATTCATCACGGCTCAGAGATTCACAGCTTAGGATAAAATTTTCAACAAATGGTTCATCTATCTATAACGCCTCGTAATTTGCAACACTAAGCACAAAGAGACACGGACAATCAATCTCAGCCTCAAGACCTGCTTACGAGGCATTGAGAGGACACGGAATTTAATATAAGTAAATATTTTATTCAGAGTTTCATTGCTCAAGTAAGCATACGATTTATTCCCTAAGCAGACACCGGAAAATAGGTCTAGCGCATCTGCTGTACGTAATTACTGAACCTCGAGTCAGTGAAACGATTTATTTCATTTAGTAAACATTTTTTTTATTTTTTAGACATTCAGCTAGTATAATAGCATGAATGAGTTCAATTAAGCTACCATTTTTACTTCTCAAATCACTTTATCAAAGTTAGAATTAGCTGTCCATAATAACCAGTGATAAAACAGTAGTGCATATTTAGATATTCTCACACGATGTCTAGGACAGAACATTTATCTTAGTCATGTTTACTATGAATGCCAACACACATACAGTTGAAGAATGAACGATCTAACAACAAAAGAATTCCAGTACTTCCATGTTCCGAATTTCATAAGGAAATTTTGTAAAATCAAGCGCCATTCTCGACGTAAATGTAACATTATAAAATAGGAACTGTTCAGAAAATTGTTTTACAATGAAAGACACGTACATGCAAATTCGTGAGCAGCAGGTCCTAAGGCACAAAGAAAATTAAAATTTCTAAAAAGCATTTCCCTGAACGCAAACAAGAAGAGTAATGACATTATACCAGTGCACAGCCTGGGCTTTTTACAACGCTCCCTCGCGAATTTACCCAGCAAAGTATGTACTACACTTATGCAAAGTTGTCCTCATTCACAACAAGGATGACACATAAGAAATAAGCATTTTGCAACATATATCACCTTACTAATTACATACATTGCAGACCCAGACCATGAGAGCAAAAGTCTACGGACAGCGCAATTTCTAAAGTGGAAGCATTCCTTGAATGTTCATACGCCAGTGAAGTTACTGGCGGCATATAATAGTTGTCACTGAAATGAGGTAAAATTGAAGTCTGATAATAGTTGTATTAGCACTATCAAAATGCAAACACCACCAGCACACCTTCTTGAGTAAAGCCCAGGCTTCCTACTCAGCACTAGAGGGATGAGAAATCTTCAATGTTAGCTAAAGAACAGTTCTTGTATCGCACCTTCTGATAAAGGGAGAACGGGTTGAAACATTCACAGGCGGACAGTATTCTACACATTACACCGCAGTAACTGTCACTCTTACTCAAATAGTAATATCGTATACATAAAACAGTTTTTAAATGCCTGTAGCTTTAGCAACTTAACTGTGATGAAGGAAGTAAGCGCTGGCAAGATACAAGATAACTTCCTAAACAGTGCTCCTTCGTTAAATGTTTTCAAAAGTGCAGTGGGCAGCTACATCATGCAGGCCTCTGAATATACTCCACTAACAGCACTAAACTTTCATTTTGTATCTCATCAACCGATAATATAATCTAGATACTACCCGTAGGAATTCCACGGCTTTAAAGTAATGAAATTGAGGATCTATGAAATGAAATGTTTTTCAGTTTTACTCGTGATACTACCAGCACCTGAATATTTTTCATGAATACATACAGAATTTCCAGTTTGTACCTTCTCTACCGATAACATGGCCGTGTAGGAGAAGAAGGCTAATAACGGGAAAAAATTGTGTACTTTATAGTAATCCGGTGCCTTTGATACCCATAATACACTGCTTATAATTCATGCATACCCATTCTGATTTCAGTTCAATCATTCTTCCTCAGAAACAGGAGGTAATGGGACGGCCACCAACAGATAAAGAGAGAGATACATTGTCTATTATACAAGTAGATGGTGAACTAATGGGAGCAGGCACTATTAGCACGCTCTTTTAAAAGCATCTAACGCTCCAAAGAAGCACCATCTCCATTAATTGTTCAGTGGCACAAGTGAAGAAATCGGAGCATTGCCACATCGATAAGGGGAAAATATCAAGTCGGAACTCAAGCGAGATGCGTATTTTTTTGGCCGCCAAGTTTTCGCACGACTACATAAGAACTTCGGCAAGTGATGGATGGGGGACGTGGCGTGCATGAGGCCCCTAGAAAGCCAATCGTATCATACGCGTGAGGGCTCTGACACTGCTGTATATGCCCAGTAGAAAGCAAGACTGCAAATGGATTGGTTAATGTTCGAACTGTGAAACTCATATGAACTGACAAAACCAAAGAACGCATGTCTGAGTATATTAAATGAGATGCATGACCGTGGTGAATACTGCTCAGTACGGCTAATCATGGAAAAGGTTTCTGCGTTATTCCAAAAGTTATGGAGCAACACATGGAAGAGATTCACAACACTTAATAGTTATGAATGTGGTCTCGACACGTGAAGACGAGAATTGCACTACAAGCAGGCACTCTTTTTCGAGACAAAGAAAGAGAACGGATAAGTTAATTATGTACTATTCATATATATATATATATATATATATATATATATATATATATATATATATATATATATATATATATATATATATATATATATATATATTATAATGATATTGAATTGAATCTATTAAACTGGGCCCAAATCAATTCCGCAGCAAGTATTACTAATCTTCTGGTAGTATCAGTCATAGAAAAAAGTTGTAAAAAGACGCCATGGTCTACAACGTCATCAGCCCTGATAGTGCAGGTCAATATCCAGAGGAGGTATGATCTTTCAGTCGTGAGGCCTCGTGCGCCAGATCCGATCGAAGGAGCTCAATAGCGCCAAGCTGCCCGAGGTATTGTGTCCTGATGTCCATCATGAACGCCCAGAGAAAGAAACTTGGAATCAACCAAAAAATGTCGGGAATCGACGGAAAAATACGGTCTCGAATATATCGAAAGACAGGTCTGGAGTTCATCATAAGACTAGGCTGGAGTCAATCAAAAGACAAGTCTGGAGTCGATCAAAAGACAAGGATAGAATCTTTTAATAATCAAGAAAAACGGAAAGAATTATTTGAGATAAAACAGAGGTCTTTTCGACTACGTTATATGTATATATCTAGCCATTTTCTCAGGATGACAGATGTAGCAGTTTATTGAGAAAAAATCTAGAAGAGAAGGCTTCTCAGTTCCAACGTTTCCGAACTACACACGAAAGGAAACAGACGAGGCAAAATCGTGACTCGATAAGTTTTGAAACAGCTGGACCAGTCCTAGATCGATCAGCTAGACCAGATGTAGATCGATTAACTAGACCAGATCTAGATAGACCACCTAGACCTCCCCGGAACCTACCTCAGCTAGGGGACTCTGTCTAGAAGATGCGGGATCTAGAAGCAATAAATTTTGCAAATTGAGTTCGGGGCGTTGAAATACGGGAATTAATTCCGAGAGCAAACAATCCGGAAACTTTAGAGGACAAACTTCGATCGACTTGACGACGCAGCAAACAACCCCAAGTTAAAAAATGCAGCCCAAGACTTCACTCTAGACTACAAACTCCATCACATATTTCCTTGCCCCAAACTAACTTTGAGCATTATGGTATTTAAATACACGAGTTCTGAAAGTTCTTGTAGAATTATATTTTCAATACAATCAGTTGATTGAGAAAAATTTATTAAAGACAGTCAGGCAGTCATTCAACCCGAAATTCATCGTATAGTTTAATATTTGTCAACAATTAATTCTGAGCCACACATACCTGAAGTTACAACAAACAATTAATTTCGAATGAAACGAAATGTATCCTTTTAATTAAAATTAATTAAGAATCACTTACAAGGAACAAAATGTCTAGTTTTAAAATTGGATTTACAGAAATATAACTATCTGAATATTTCTTAAGTATCCCAAATTCTAATTGTTAGAGAAACTATTATTTCCGATTAAGATTTTCCATTGCTATTCATTGCCGAAAAATGTTTTTAGTTATACAAATTTTTCCCATACTGCACTCGGCAAAGTTGCTTCAATTTGTTAGGCAGGAAAAAAAGAAAGCGCAATTCAACCCACAAGATTGGACGACGCGAGTATCGGTCATTCAATTCTCAACATGCAGACATTATTGTGCGTTAGTTCACTATAGTTTCATACTTAGACAATCACTCAACAGTCCATGACATTATATACATGCAGCCTACAATTGACACTATTTTCCCTAGTAAATCCTTGAAATGAACCTCGTTGAAACTTGATAAAATTGGGTGAGTAAATAAATTTATTAAAAATAATAGTAAAAAGATATTGTTTCAATAGTACGGAAAATAAATCTTCACCCGGAAAGTTTTGGCCAGTAAGTTCAGCCCTGTGAGCACCGCACGGACACTTTAGCCCCAGCTCATTTCCTTCCTAACACTATTTATAACCTTTATCTTCTCTTAGCAAGGGACTAAAGTAACTAGTGTCTGAAAATTTCAGTAATAAATTTTGTCGCAACGTTGATGACACTCATATCCAAGTATGAACAAAACAATTTACGAAGCCTCATCAAAAATGGTAAATAGGTGAAGGACTAAAATGATTAAACACAGAAATACTAAGTTTTTAATGCAAGTTCCACAAACCGTCTCTCGGAAAGCTTTGACGAGCAAGCTTTAAATTGTGGTGGGTAGCATGTATACACGCATAGTCAGAGTCCAAATAAAATAAACAATCGATCACAAAACCTCCAAGTAGCAAGTTCTGCTTTGGAGAAATCAGTCTCTAGTCTCGGACATCACGTTTTGAAATAAAATATCAAAGTTTTAGGATTCCTGGGCATTAAATTCACCATTTTTTTAACGTGTTCAAACTTCAGTTCCACCGCATAATACAATTTAAAACCTTAAACATAATAAAGCAAAATCAAATTTTGATGAACTTGCGATAAAAAGAAAGGACACTTATTAAGGTATCTTACTCTATTAAAACAGAATATCACAGCCACCGAGTAGTTGAATCATACAAACAAAACCCAACAAAGGGACTGGAGTTAATTCTTCTAGTGTATACCTCCAGTACTGAGCAAGCGAAGAGGTAATCTAGTTCAGTAAAAGCAGGAAACTTTCTCATCGATGAAAGTATGATCATATAAGTGTGAAATTTGGTCAACTAACTTTGAAAAAACCACGTTGGTTGAATTCACAGTATATGATGAGTTCATCAAAGCAAATATTTCAACATAAAATGTGAAATTTTTGTACTAGCAAGTACTCAAATTTTTATCCTGAATGTTAAAAATATTCTGAAGACATTCAGTCCTTACCAAAAACAAATTGAAGTGATTCACATGCAGTTTAGCGAGTACTCGATACTAACGATCTCCATAATAAACGTTATTTATTTCTTTCACTTCGCCAATAACTGGAGGTTTTCATTCAGTAACTTGGTGTAGTCATCAGGTTTCATTACTCCTTTGGTTGCAATTAAATTACCAGTATGACTTGAGATGAAACAATCCCAAAACATCATGCAACCACCTTATGTAACTGTTGGCACTGGGTTTTTAGGGGGAAATTCCTCACCTTTCTGACGCTGAATTTAGTTTAAATCATTATTGCTAAATAACACCATTTTTGTTTCATCACTCAATAGTACTCGTTCCAAAAAGCAATTTTGTTTTTCCAAGAAAGCTTCGCAAAAATTTAAACTAGCTGAAAGATGATGTGGTATGTGAAGAGTCGTCGTCCTGGTTTTCAACCATGCAAGCCATTCCTATTTCAACAACGTTGAATTGTACAAGTACTTACGCTGATACCCTGCGTACCTAAGTCTTCGGCAACGTCTTTCAGCACAACTCTTGGGTTCATATTGCACCTCGTGGCATAACTTGCACGCAGCTCTCGGTGACAATTTCACCGGTCTTCCACACTCCGACAAAGTCACTGTCACTTCAAATTTAAACTTCTTGATAACATATTGTACTGTAGGTCTAGGGATAGCTAAAAAGTGCAAACAGTTTTGCAACTATTACCAGACTTGGTAGTCAATCTTCTGCCTCAAATCAACGCTAAGCCCTTTTGTCTTAACCATCGCTGTTATTAAAGAGAGAATGACAATGATGATGCTTATTGCACTACGTTATGCTTTTTACTGGAACTTTCTAGTTTATTTTGGAAAAGTAACATTTCACAATGCTCGGCACATAAAATAACAATGTAAGTTCATTATATTTACATGAATCGATACCTGTAAAACAAAAATTGAGATAGTAAAAGTATATTGGTCAATTCATTTTTCGCATAACTATCTTGCTAAATTTTCTAAATAAATCTTTCGTCCTGAAAAGAGTTTAGGATTCATTTTCATATACTTAAAAACATATAACGAATTTGGAATCATACGAGCATTAAATTATATAAAATGACATAGTATTGAACGTTGGTGGGTCTACGAATAATTTCGTCGCCAACCGTAATCGGTTTACTGCAATTTTGTATACAGAAGCAGAGAAGAAAAGGCAAGGCCGCTGCAACAGCTTTTATGGATGTCGGTTCCCATGACAATCATAAAACTACAAAATAATTCAACGTTTTTTGAGATGGCTTTACGAGCTCCATCTTTGGCTCGTAAGACCAAAAAATGGCACTATGGTGGATACGAACAGGAGATGCCGCATGCATACATGCATTTGAAATAAAACACTTAAAAACATATGATATTTTCAGTGTAAACTTTAGTCAGGAAGCTTCCATTCGAGATAAAAAAGTCCTTTGCACACAACCCATTGAAGAAATGAGACGAATACAAGTTTCAAGAACTCTGAAAGCATCGGTCCTTACTGACCATTGAATCAATGTGCGAGCTGAGAAATTCTTCATAGATTGTGGACAAAATGCTTAAAATATACAAAATGTCGCGTTCAATTTAGGAAAATATGAAGCCAGTCGAGTGTGTGGAGAGCAGCTAACAAAATCATGAAATGAACGCTTCGATGATTTTCAAACTGCTCACACAATCATGAAAGTTTCTGACAAAAAAATCAACGGTCGGAACATATTCGCTACTACACAGGAAAATCATTGCAAACCGAACTATTAAACAAGCAGCAGTTCAACAATTAAAATGAAAAGGTCAGTCCAGCATTCGCGTTTTCAGCAAAGCACAAATGATAAACGAGAATTTTGCAATTTTGTGTTTCATTTAGGTGTAGATTTGAGGTTTCTATTCACGTAACGATAGTTGTCATGTACACAACTTTTGTGTTATTTTATGTTATGCTGCTTAGTAACATAAGTTTATTATTTCCAAGCCTACAATAATGTTACTATTCACATGAATTATGAACAAATAGAGTAGCAAAAAGGTATTGATTATTTAGCATCTTAAAAAAAAACAAATATTGACATGCAAAGGCAAAGATTTGGGTGTAATAAACGAGATGCGCAGTACAATGAAATTTAATTCATTCACAATGGTTTTAACTAATAACCATAATGAAGTTACAGTACGTTAAAAAAATGCATGTCGCGAAATGAATACAATTTTTGATAGAGAGAATCAACAACATCTAATGAAGATCCAGTATGTATATGGAGTGTATTATAACGGAAGTTTTCAGCAAGCTACAAAACCGAGTAAAAAGATTAAATTTTGCTTATACATACACGACATGACTAATTGATAAGGGACGAACCAAGGAACACTTAAGAAAAATGGGAGAAACATACGAAGAAAAAAAGGACAAAAGTATGGGCTATTCATTTTTTTTGTAGATAGCAAATTTACTTGAAAACTGAACGGACTTTTTGGGCAAGGCAATAATTAAGCCAGGTCGATAAATTGAACGAATATTCATTGATGGAAGCGCACGCTGTATTCATATCTGACCTAACGCGCTCTCCCAGACGACCGACGTGAGACTGGATGGCCAACACGTCAGTGGGGCCGAGTTGTCAAGTCGTCAGTGGGGCCGAGTTGTCAAGTCGTCAGTGGGGCCGAGTTGTCAAGTCGTCAGTGGGGCCGAGTTGTCAAGTCGTCAG
>VCRD01000174.1:22217-60788 GCA_006783055.1 Trinorchestia longiramus
AATTTTGCAATCACTCGTGCAATTTTGCAATCACTCGTGCAATTTTGCAATCACTCGTGCAATTTTGCAATCACTCGTGCAATTTGCAGTCACTCCAGGAATTGAGGGACGGACGCTACAGTAAGCCACGTCACAGCGCCTGGTGTGTCCTGCAGGCAGGCTAATATCAGGCCCCTGTACGGACCACATGCCAAATTGAGGCATTTTTTTGTTCAAACAGCACGCGTGCCGCAGCCGATTGGACCCAGCAAATTCACGAGAAAAAACAAAGATGCTAGGGAAGCTAAGCTCGAAATTAATTTACGTGCTTTTCCAGGCCTGACCAAAACGTTTTTATGAACACTTTTGGATGGACAATTAGGAGTAGGATAAACAACTCCGTAGTTTAGCTAGCAGAAGTAAGCAGAACTGTATTGCCTGTACAAGTAAATGAATGATTGGTTATTTCATGACGGTACAGAAATATCTGTAGGAAAATAATTTGATATTTTGGTGTAATCATAACCTAAATAATCGTTAATGTTTGAGCCAAAATTTTTAACTAATGAAATATTAGCATGGTAAGTCTATGAGCCCAAAAAAGAAATCGATGCAGTACACGATAGAAAATTACGGAATGGTCCAAACACATTTACATCTGTTATAAAAGCACCTATTGTTTCATTGAGAGTGAACAAGATTTTCCACCACTACGTCGTTCCTAAAAGAGCAATTGAGGTCAGAGAAACATTTTCCTAAAGGGTAGCCAGAAGCCATCAAATGTCTGTCGTGGAATCGCGTTCTTCCAGTCAAACGACGTCGCTCACCAGCGTGAGCCGGAGAGATAAAATTAAATGTTTAGAGGCATTAGACGAGCACCTCAACTGGGCACAATCAATTAAAAGAACACCAGGGCATTGTGCCTCCCCTGGCGTTCCCCAGGAACAAGAAGAAAGAAGCCATGCATGGCAGCCGGCAACGAAGCCCTAGCCATGGCACGTCAAGGCAGGATCGATATATCCTGCTTTCAATTGTTCGCCGTCGCTGTAGCTTCAAAACATCCTCTAAAAACAAAAGGGTGATGATTTCCCTGCCGATGTGTCAAATATAAGGACAATAGTAGTTTTTTTATAATTTTTTTATGTTTTATAGTAAGAATAGCAGGTCATTTGGTTAGGTACTCAAAAAAAAACAGTAGAATATTATAGCTAATGAAACTCTGTAGAAAATTTGACTTGCAATCTTAAACAATCAAATTTGAGTATCACAAAAACAGACTTTTTAATTCATTTAATCTTTCGTACTTATTCAAATGAATCCGCTCACTGAACACAATCAGTAGAGCCTCGTCCAGTACGAATGAAACTTTCAAGACTCCGTGGCTAGTCACGTTCTCAAAATACGAGTAAAATATTATTAATTTCAAATAGCGTAGCGCTCACGAGGACGCAATAAAAATTCAAACGGCGATCAGTTAAATCGTCTAAATCCTATCCACTGGAGTTTGCTACAAGCCGCAATCTCGTTTCAATTCTATACATAATTCAACAGCGAATAAATGGAAACTCAGCAAACCTGCATTGATTATTTTATTTAGAGATTTTTCTCGGAAGATCGCTGTAAGCATATTTTAGATTGTCAAATAATGGCAGGAATTGGAGTTTCCATCTCAACTACAAGTGCTGACATTAAAACTACCCTAAGAGCATTAAAAAACCACTGACAAAATGTTTTTAGCGTGAACATAAAATTTTCCACGCAAACGCTACGTAAAATTCACTGCATCATAAAGCATTATGTACACAAGTATTAAGTATAATACATAAATTCTCTTTAGCATTTGAGAATAGTTCTAGAGAATCCCAGTACAAGACCCGAGCAACAGAAAAAAAGAGAAATAAAGCTGATAGAAGTTCATTCATTTTCAGCAAAAACTTGAATAGGAAAAATGTAGCATTCATGTATTATTACAATAAATGAATTACTTCATCAATAAAAAATAACGAAATTCATTCCCTTAACCAAGTGTCGTAGTAAAAACTCCAGGAAGCTTTACAAAATATTCGGGCATCTCAAAGAATGCGTAAATGAAGAAATCCCTCCTTCTGGAGCTACGGAGACCCATCAGAAAGAAATTATGCAATTTACTACGCTAAAATTTGGAAATTTTTAAGTCTACTAGAATATAATATGGGCACGCACTTGGTGCTTTTCAAAGCATCAAGAGCTTAAAATGCATTCAAGTTATAACACCTCCGATGTTTTTTCTCAGAACTGGAAACATAAAAACATGCTGTTTGTTTTAAAATGCGTGTGCAATCGTTGGGAATGTATGACAGAGATGGCAGCGCTGTACGGCACACGGATCTCATAGATTTGGGTGCTAGTAGATCAGTTTAGTAACAGAAATTTGTAAACACATCGGGCACAATGTCTTTCTTACATGATGTGCAATTACGGGCCCCCCGTTTGGAAAAGTGAAATAACCTATTATAATATTACACATATATATAGATATATGGACAGTATATTTATACAAATGTATACATATACATGTGTTGATATAAATAAAAGATGTTTCGTGAGTGGGGCTGCTGACGGACTAGTCAAGAGCCCATGAGTAGGACAATACATCATACCCTGGAATTCACATCTATAATACTAGTCATATCAACACAACTCCTCATGTGAAATTTATCTGTCTATCCTCTGCGTAATTATTGATTCTCATGCACTGAAAATGTCAAACATGCGTCTAGATCGTAATGCCTTCTAGTCAAAGGTGACTATTTTCACACGCACGCTCGATCATTCAGTGAATGAATTTTAGATAAATCCAATGTATCGGACCCGAGGTATTCTTACGTTTAGAGTGGGAGTTTCTTATCAATTTTCCATTGATGTCCTACAAGGACAATATGATTATTAGCACACTGAGAACAACCGTTTCTTAACCAAACAGGATCTTGGAATATCCATTGAGAATAACCATCTCTGAACCAAACAGGATCTTGGAATATCCATTGAGAATAACCATCTCTGAACCAAACAGGATATTGGAAAGTCCATTGAGAATAAGCATCTAAAACAAACAGGATCTTGGAAAGTCCATTGAGAATAGCCACCTCTTAACCAAACAGGATCTTGGAAAGCCCATTAAGAATAATCAACTCTTAACCAAACAGGATCTTGGAAAGCACACACGGTATAGAAAATTCCCCTTCATGTTATAAGTTGTAACGCTGAATAAATTCACAAATGGAAGTCCTGTAATTACCTAAGTTATGACCAGACGACGTACTGAGAAACACCTTCACCGAGACAATGGCAAATTTCTAGAACTTCACAAATATGGTTATGCGCAATTTGGCTGTGTGAACAGTTTGAAATGGCCACACACTGCGAACAGTTTTTAAACACAATGCGACAGGATTTAACACGCTTAGAAGCGTGTTGGAAATATGATCTAATGAGAAAGTCAAACACAATGATTTGTTTCAAAGCTCCTTAAACGGCACGAATAAACAAATTCAATACATTTAAATATAAATTACGAATAAGAAACGTACTACCGACAGAACAATCGCACAACATAGCCATGAAGTTTTGGTTATTGCTTAATTAGGCTTAAGTATTAGATTGTCTCACATGAATCGTAGCATATTGAATTAAAAAGCTTTTATTTACCTTTCAGTTTCAATATTGTTTTCTGCATCAACATAAAACAACAACAGCAACATCGCATTGTCAGGAAATTGCTTGTATGCATGTAAATTTGAAAAGGAAGTCTCCCAGAGAAGTAAAAAGAGATGACCCAATTTCGCTTTACAACAACGCTTGTCCGTATACATACATGTCAAGCTACGCACACAGTCAGTAAGGTGCAAAGCTTGAATTAATATTTTGCTACATCCGTCACATTTGCGTGATACCTCGCTGACTGATTATAACTTATTTAAGTACTTTGAGATTTCTATGCGCAATAAGCCATTCTTAAACAAAGGGAAGAAGCAATTAACGTATTTAAAAAGTTTATCACAACGAAAGATGTTTTTTCTAAAGACGGAATATACGAGTTAGAGAAACGTTGGAGAAAGGTCATATATGAAGGACATTATGGTCTAAATTATTACAAAAAGTGGGGTTCATGAAATTACAAAATATTTTGTTCATTTGCTCATGAATACATTAAGAATAAACTAGTATCATAAAATAGAAGAAAAATATTATAATTAACCCTATACGACGTTGAAGACTCCGTATCATGACAAATAAAGATCCAGCAATGAAATACCCAAGCCAGCTTTGTTTTACATCTCGTCCTACTGACAGCCCCACAATCAGGGCATCTAAATTTTCAAACAAGTGGAACGACTCCCTGCGCTAACCATAATCTTAACGCAGGACGTGCAGGCACACTGTTAAAAAATTAGTGGAATTCTCTATGAGGCGTATGAGGCAGTTGAGATGCGGCCTCAGATAGAGTTAATATTTCCAGGTCTTGCCACTGTCGGTGGGAGTCGAGAACACAGAAACACGCGTCATGCCTTCTGCATTCAACCCAAATAACCTGAATACTAGCGAGCAGATACCTTTAGCATTTACGATCACGGATAGTGCTAGTAAGTAATCAGGATAACCATTTCGCTCTTTGTCAAAAAGGAATTGGCACCATCTCACACTTCTGAGAAAACGGAAATGGCTTTGCAGCAATTTCTTCGAACGCGCTTCCCTAAGCCTTCAACACGATGGCTCTTTTGGATGGAAGTTTACTGGCTGTTCAGCGAACAAACCTTCGGCTATATCTCATCCAACAGATCGACAAGATCCATTAAATGTTCAACGAGCTCGAGAAGAGAGTCGGAGGTTCAATAGCTGCAGCAACGAATAAGAGCCATTACTGAGGATGCGACAAAAGGTCAAGACTAAAAAGAATTACCTATCACAAAAATGCAGCAATTCATAAAATATTTACGTTCAATCTGTAGTTAACCATGTTATGACAGGCCCAGTACGTTGCGCCTTTTCAATCATATGTTTCCAAAAATAACGATATTTGAGGTAAAATCAAACACAAGCAGCCCAAATATGAAGACTAATGCTCCCCAGCAAACAATACAAATCGATGAAGCCATCATGTTAAATCATCTGTACAGGGTGGCCATAAGTAAGGTAACTTTTTAAAATTATTATAGCTATAAAACTACAAATGATAAAGAGATTAGGTGGATTCAGAATGAATGATGCGATTTCATAGTTTTCTACCAGCGTATCAAATCTACCTACAATCACAACATATTGCCCAAAAAATTCATAAAATCCACCCTCCAAAATGAATCCCTACGCAATGGAACAACGAGCAAAAATAGTGGAACTTTACTTCCGATGTAATTGTTCGGTTACTGCAGTTCAGAGGAATTACAGGAATATTGATGGTATTGAAAGCAGTCATTCGAAGAAGTGCATAAAAGACTGGTATTGAAATTTAGAGAAACTGGGACAACAGCAGACAGACAACGTTGTGAGCATACGAGCAACGAGTGGGCTGATCAGCCCAACTAGGAGACGTTCAATTCAACTGAGAATGTCACATACATCACTGCAACGTATTTTGGTAAAAGATCTAAAGTATCATCCATATAAAAATCAACTGACTCAAGAACTCCATCCTACGGACTACCAAATGCGACTAGAGTTCTGCAGCTCACAGAAAATGAAAACTTTGTAAAGAATTAATAATGACTGATGAAACACATTTTCACCTCAATGATTTTGTTAATAAGCAAAATTGCAGAGTCTGGGCTTCAGAAAATTCAAAAGAAATTCATGAACGTCCACTTCACCAGCTAAAGTATGATAACAGTATGGTGTGGCATCACGTCTTCGAGGATCATTGGACCATATTTTTTTTTGAAAATGCTGTTAGTGATGCAATGTGTGTTAATAAAAAACCTGTATCGACAGATGATTCAAGAATATTTGAAACCTGAAATTGGAAATAATAAGAGATTTCTTTTTTTCAAACAAGATGGAGCTACAGCGCACACAGCGAAAGGAACAATGCAAATGTTAAAGGGAATTTTTCCAAACAGAATAATTTCTCATTTTGGTGATGTACCGTGGCCGCCTTGATCTCCAGATCTAAGTGCTCCTGATTTCTTTCTCTGGGGATACTTAAAGGAAAATGTTTACATTGAAATGCCTGATCCTTTACAGCAATTGAAACTAAACATCACTCAAGAGATCAACAACATTTCACCAGAGACATTAAAAAAAAGTAATGAACAGCACCGTTGAAAGAGCGCGCCATTGTTTGACTTATAATGGAGGTCATTTAAAAGATATTGTATTTCATGGTTAAACGTATTTCATTGTTTCATTTATAAATTTAAATAAACTTTGCAATTTTTCTTCCATTTTGAATTGACCAAATGGCTATCATTTTTAATTTTATAGTTATAATAATTCTAAAAATTTACCTTACTTCTGCGCCACGTTGTATAACAGTAGGTACAGAGAGAACTACGCGAAAACCTCATCCGTCAATACGGCTAAGCACTTGGTTTGCTTCTAGTCCGCTTTTAGAAAGAAATTAAGAGAAACGAAATCCCATTCAAATTGTTAAGCAAATTGGTTCGACAGAAGTATGAAAGCTAAACGGCCTCCCAGGTATGCTCTTTCAATGCCCCTTCTTTGTACTCTAAATTCCCCGTTGCTCCACTTGCGTTCATACAATAGATTGCGTCAGACAAATTCATATCTCGACGTCAGAAAAAAATTATTGAGGCTCCTGAAGGCAGTTTTGTGCAGAACTAATTGGATCAGCTCGCAAATAGATCAGCACACTCTTTGCGTAACGCGTTCTGGAGGGAAAAATTCTGATGCCAATCAGAGTCTTCCCAACCGCGCTTGAGGCACAGTGTAATCTGCGTACAAACACTACCCGTCCTCCAAGTTATTTTGCCCTCCACACAAAATGTGAACAACTCGGCATTCTTAGAAATTGCAATTGCTTGACTTCAATTGAAGACGTATATAGTTTAAAGATGCGATTAGAAAAAAATTGAATGCAAATTTTTAATTCATTATTTATAACTCCTTCAAATGCTAATGCCGGATACTTCACCCGACACATTCAACAATTAAATAAATAAAGTGTCTTATTTTGATGTATTCATTTTACGTCACTTTGGAGTACAGAACCGTTAGCAAAATTGGCAAAAAAAACGTGTGGATGCATTCGAGAATACATTGAAGCCGCTTTTTGGTAGGAGAATTTCAATGCCATAACTGACGCCGTAAATGTTTAACAGCTCACAACATCTAAAATGTTGGCACAATTGCTGAGAAGCGGGCTCAACTGCTGAGAAGCGGGCACAACTGCTGAGAAGCGGGCACAACTGCTAAGAAGCGGGCACAACTGCTAAGAAGCGGGCACAACTGCTAAGAAGCGGGCACAACTGCTAAGAAGCGGGCATAACTGCTAAGAAGTGGGCATAACTGCTAAGAAGTGGGCATAACTGCTAAGAAGTGGGCATAACAGGGAGTTTTTTATATTCAACAGAAAACATGCAAAGTTTGCCGCAATGTAACTGAAAACGTCGACATAGAAAATCAATTTATACGGTGTGAAGCTTTTGAAAAAAATTGTTTGTTCGAACTCACATATGCAGAGTTCCAGGTCATAAAACAGAAAGAATAAATAATCGATATTGTGTACCACAGTTCTTCACTAAATGAATGAGATTACTTTAACACGTTGCCTGCGATTGCCTAGCTGGTGCAAATCTTTACTTTGTACACACAGTCACTAGAAAGCCTTGAAAAAATTATAGAACCTAACCTGAGCGACCCACCGGCGGGTCGTATCGCACTCAACGTGTTAACACGTTGACTCCGAAGTGGTACGTATGTGGGCCACTTAGGTTAGGTTCTGTAATTTTTTCAGATCCTTCTAGTGACTATGCGTACAAAGTGAAGTTTTACACCGGCCAGGCAATCGGAGGCCACGTGTTAAGTATTTGTCCGAACGAACGCTTTAATTACGACGAGAGAATAGTTTCTTCAATCAACCAACACTCTGTAGTGCTTTGAAAATGAAATGCTCAATATGCATCCAATATATAGACATAATACCTTCTTTTACATAAAGTTCAAATTATTAAAGACACGTAAGTTCAGTAACCGTACATTTAATAACAGTGGAAAGAAGACAAGTGCTTTCTGCCCATAATGACAAAGACCACCTCAACGAAATGAAACAAAAATTTAACATTGACATGGCCCTATGAAGTAGCGAAGACATTCGTGTACAGGAGGGGTTGCACAGAACACTGGCCTCTCCTACTAAACAAATAGAGAACTATAAAAGTGCAGATCAGCCCTACACAATGTACTAGATGTTGCCGATTCTGCGGCGAGTGCCTAGGGTTAGTACTACTAGCTTAGCGCCTAATTTCTACACACTCACACATACACACACACACACACACTGATAAGGAGAAAAATAGTCGACGTACGTGCTCAATTGAACCCATAAATTTTACATCATCCATCGAACGTAAAATCTCCTAGATACTTTTAACACGTTGACTCCGAAGTGGTACGTATGTGTACCACTTAGGTTAGGTTCTGTTATTTTTTCAAATCCTTCTGGTGACTATGCGTACAAAGTGAAGTTTTACACCAATCAGGCAATCAGAGGCAACGTGTTAAGATAATCAACTACAACCGAAATCCCTAAGATATAAAAAGCTTTGATCAAAAGCTTTAAACTGATAACATTTAACAAGTCGTCTAAGTGAATAACACTTTCTTCATAAACAATTCAGCAAAATCAAAACTTTCAAGTCATTCATAAACTAATTTTTTCCACCAGCAGAGCGAAACTTCGACTTCAAACTACAAAGTGAATAATAAATCAAATTTAATTTCTCCCACAGAAATCTCCAAGTTACAACTTGAATACATAAAACCCACCACACAACAAACAACCGGACTTTGTTGAGGTAAACTAATAAAATACTAAAGGTTTTGCCAGAATTTGCGAACGCACACAGACGGACTAGGGAAATATTGTCTTCTTTGTTGATGGTCGAAGACGGCATCATAAGCTTCCCAGACGAACACAAGGAAATTCTGAAGGAAATTGAATCAGGAGCACTTCATCCGCCGCACACGTCTTCGAAAGCACAAAATGGAAATTAAATTGCTGCACAGCAAGTAAACAAATGGCATTGATGTGTGTTCTCGCCCAAATTTGTTTTGCCGTGCAGGCGGTTACTTAGTAAGAAAAATTACACATTTTTATATTAGGTTACACGAACTTCGATAGCAAGACAATTTTCCTGCCAACGCTACGCCCCACAATATTTACGTACTTTAAAATTTAGTATATTGTAGTAATTCCGTGATGAGATTAATGTAGTGATACGTTGGTTAAATACTCAAATTCATAACTGACACTATAACTTTAATTTCAAAGTATTTGTTTAAATAATCTCATATACAATTATTAACAACCACAAACTATTCGTACTACAGTACTTTCAATAAAATCTACTGGAAACCAATAAATTTAATATAGGTTGACATTCTCCACCAGAAATTTCGCTCAAACGCACTAAAAAAAATTATTCAGGTTCTGCACACAATAAAAATGGCTAGCGATTGTGTTTCTTTCTTGATTTTTCAGTTAAATATAGCCATCACAGCCGTCTGTAACTCCCTGAAAACGCTCTGCTAATGGCACAGCAGATACGCCTAAGTTTTGGAAGACTTTCAGCCGATTTTGTGAGCTTCAACTTCTTTTTCGAGTGAAGTGGTGCTGAAACTTTACGCTCCAAGACAAACAGTCTTTAACTACTTTAACTCATGAGGTGCAGTTCTGCTAGAACGACTAATGTAATTTCAAATTACCTCAGCCTTGAATAACAAACGACGTCATTCAGTCCATAACGTAGCATTTTTAGTTAAGCTTCACCTCGGACTTCATGGAACCCAGTGGACTTCCAACAACTTACACCAGTGAGATCCACACCATGACAGCAGCCGAAATTTGCGGTCAAATCACTCTCCGCCCACCCTGTCCTCACTAAGAGACAGCGTACGCTCTAGTGATCAAAATGTTGCAAGACAAATAATCCATCTCATAAAACCAGATTTGAAAGATTGTCAAACTGATGGTCGTAAAGGAAAATTTTGCATATGGATAGTTTCTCCGCACTGGCGGTCGAAAAAAGCAGTTTCTTGTGGTGTTTGACGGGTTCGTGGAGGAGGACATGCAGCATTATTCTAGAGTCGCATACATCCTGTGCTGCCGACTTTCCATGACTCATTTCTTTGAAGCTTCGCTTGAGAGGATACAAAGTAACAAGAGCCTCGGTTGTGGCTCCTAAACGACTTTGGTATTGCTAGTTTTTCACTTCACGCTTCGTTGAATTCGTAAGTGGTGCTTCAACTAGATTTCCGCTCCGTTGCAGGATTTTGATGTTACTCCTGCACTGTGATTTATCGTACTTATTTTTCTGAAACTGGCCTTTTTCTATTCCTTCAATCAAATTTATTTTCTTTCTTGTTAAAAAATTTGACATAAGGCAAGTTTCATCACATTGAGCTCAAAAAATAGTTGCGCAAATTAAGTTCAATCAGATCATGTAAATCTAAATAACAAAAGTCCGGTATAGTTATAAGTGGCGCCTTCACCCAGTGCGCAAATCAACTGGAACCACTCTTCGTGGAACACCACTCCATTCTAATGGAGTCTGCAGATCAAAACAGTTATTCGATCATCAAAAGAAAAAGTGAAACCAGACAGTTGCTCAAGCTGTTTGAAGTTTTATTTGCATACGCACACTGCTCGAACGATCTGAGTTTAGACAAGTGTTCAACTAGAAAATGCGTTACCGAATACATGAAGCCCGAATCAGCAACACCACTACATAGTCTGTCTACCACACTGAAGAGTAGAAAATATTTAAAATAAATGTGATACAAACTTTTAGATATGCTAACATAAGATAAGAATTAAAACAAATTTACCCGATTCGTTAGTACTTTTAAATACATACGACTATCAAATGACAGGTTTCAATGAAACAGAACTTGTAGTAAATTTACATACAAAGCGGAACACGTCAAGCTTAGTTTTGATTTAACTTTTCAGATATGCCAACTGCAAAGCGTAGCGCAGGGACACGAGAAAGACGAATTCGATATGATCAAGAGAAACTTCAATTAGAGAACAAACGATCATCACGAGAATCTCATTTCATTTCGTCTGCATTTGAATGTATCCAACGCAAGCACTGGAGCAATAAGAAAATATCTGACCGGTCTACGCAATCGGCACTTTTCTTACATCGGAGGATTAGAAGCATTCGTTTGGGGAATGAGTAATTTGAACTTGTTTCCTTAGGAACGAATAACTTACCCGATATCAGTATCCTCAGTTTATCCGCGTTCATGCCTGTCACTCGAACTTATAGGAAAGTGTCAAGAACTGTTATGTACGCATGCCACTCCATCGGCTTTCCCGATATTGCGGACATGATCCGGGTGCGTATTAATTTCTACATCAGACAATTAAGCTATGGAAACTCCTCATTCTTGTGATACTGGCGTTAAGGTTGAAAAAACACATGCGGACAATTTTCTCATCATAAACTTGATAGTATCTCATGACTACATTTTAAGGACCCTGAAATTGAACTATTGGGACTCATATGCGCTGTAGTGACCCTCTAAAGCTCCTTCATGAAAATTTAACAGCGTTATAAAAACGGAAATTTCCGATTTTTTTTAAAATGGGAAAATAATTCGACTCATGCACGCTATTTGCTAGTTATAATCAGACCATAAAGGTCCCTCTAAAGTTTTCTGAGCTTCATAAAACGCAAATTTTTGAGCATTTTAGATAGCGGGTTTTTATTCAAATATACCCAAAGGAGCATCAGCAGCACGAGCGCAGGAACTCTACTATTAAATAAAATGAGAATGATCTTGAAGATACTATGAACTAACGGTAGTATTGACTTGTACGTCGTCGAATATTTCACATGATACTGTACAAAAAATGTATATATGCAGGAAACATGCTCAATTTATGAACATACCCAAGCTGTACAAAATAATATAAATATATATATATATATATATATATATATATATATATATATATATATATGTGTGTGTGTGTGTGTGTGTATAAACAAAAAATGTGTCCGTTTCGAAGTCAAATAAGGAAAACTTTAACGTTATTTGTTTTATGACACCAAACCCAGTTTTCCCTTTAGTTTATACACCCATCTTTTTGAATAGTAACATGCGACTGATCTTCTAGACTTAGCCAAAATGTAAGTAAAAAAAGATTTTTTATCCGATTATATCAAATCGATAAAAGTACTTGGCAATCCTAGAAATGCACAGGTACAGAAAGCCCTACATGCACTCTTGTAGAACTCATGAATTAATAAGTTTTTAGCTCTTTACCTTTATAATTATGGGTGACAAGTACGAAAACGAGTATCTTTTATTCATACCTACACCATTCGATCATCACCCACTCTCCCACAAATTAAGAAAATACATGTTAAAACATACCGCTCTCTTGACAAGTTCACCTTTTTAAGGTGTTTCAAAAAAATCATTGAAAACATTAACTTAAGAAGTATAGGTACCGTATTTTCAACACCTTAAACACGCAACCAGTTGTCAAAATTCTGTCAGTTGCATCTCAACACTTTCGCTACCGCTTGACGTGCATGTGTTGTTGCACACTCCTGTTGTGTACTCTAAATTTCAAACGACAGTGAACGTGTTAACTTGTATTTCGTCAAAAATACATACATTTAATAGGTATTTAATCATAAATCCGTGTTAAGAACAAGAAGGCTAGTCAAAATACACCACTTCTGTGCCTAGTTGTTACATCCACCTGAAGCACGGCTTATCAAACGTCGGCCCGCGGGCCGGATTCGGTAAACGGAGTCAGTGAATCCGGCCCGCAGTCAGTTTATAACTACGTTCGTTGTCGTCATTTTATACGCATTCACTACTTTATACATTAGAACAAAATGCTTACACGTTTTCCATTCTCGTAATTATATGCTTTGCTGACAAAAAAACGTTCGACGACCTAGAGCAAGCTTTTGTAATATTACTGGTCTGAAGTACCGACGAAGCGTTGTCTTTCGCTTCATATATCGCTGCATAAACCGATTCCTCGCTAGTGAGTCATATGTCAGCTGCCTGGTTCTTATGGCAAGTACCACGAGTCCTAACAGAACACTGCAGTCTAGTAGGCTTCAAATGCATCAAGGCATGAAATCAAATGTAATTTCACGCCGAGTCTCAACTAATTAAGTGATTCCTAGACTGTGTTATGCGCACCATTGGTGGTGCGTAAGATGTGGTACACACATGATACGACAGACATTCAGAATTATATGTGACATTCAGTTGCATGTCTCTGAAATTTTAAAGTTGTCAACGGCCGTAACAGACCACTGCCACAGCCACTTGCCTCCAAACTGTGAAAGTGTCTTACCCTATGGTTTTTTAGGATATGTTTATTGTCTCTTTTCATTTGTGGATTAAATTTAATTTTCTTTTAACTGGTTTTCAAACGTGATATTGTGACTTACTGATTCACTGCTGCCTAATTATGAATAATTTACCTGATTTTTCATACTCTAACATTTTTTTATTGCATGCGTTTCTTTACAGATTTTAACTGATGCCACACTTTTTCCCCAACATTTGATAACATGCCTTGGCGAAAGTGTGACCCGAGATGAATCACGTAAGGTCTCATTGAAATCGATCGCGGATAAGAAGTTATTCAGTAGTGTGTAGTCTGCATAAAGACACTTTCTAAAGAAGCTTTGAGATCAAGCCGCTCAAACGTTATTTCGAAACGAAACACGCAGACAAGAAGGACTGAGATCATAGCTACTTCCAGCGACTAGTCGAGAATGTGAAGCAGCAGCGCTTGAACATGTGTGGCCAGATCCACTAAAATGCAGAAGGGACCGTCAAAGCAACGTATGAATTACCTTTCCTGGTGGCCAAAAACATGACGTTACTTATCATTGCCAAGTCTCCCGTCATGCCAGCGGTAAAGATATTGGTCAAGCACTTGATTGGAGCGAAGATGGGGGAGAAGTTTAAAAATGTGCTACGCAGCAATGGTTTGGTATCTTCAATAGATGATCATAAAAAGTATTAGAACCGCTGATCTAATCAACATTCAATTGATAAGGAATTCCACAGGCACATTCTTACCTGGACTTATCGTCGAGGATCAATTGAGCCACAGGCATGTACTCTCATGCAGTACTATTCTGTTGCCTTTAATGCGACAGTGTTGTCCCTTATCCCATTATCTCATCAAGTTCAGAGTATTTTTCGAGCTCAGACACGTCAATGCGAATGAAGCATTTTCCGTCTTGGCAGCTCACGATGATGACTATTTGGATTCTTGGTTCTCTGGTCTTCCTGGACAGTTGACACCTGCAGTCTTACGGTCTCGGCATTTTAGCTGCGGTTATCAGCAGTTCACATTTCTAGCGAGAGAAACACCGAAACCAAATTTTGCTCGATATTCAAAATTATGTTATACGTGCAAATCTTATTTGAATCCAACATGTCTTTACCTAATGAGTTGCTCAATCTAATGAGATTGCTAGTACCAGTTAAGAAAAACTGCACGACTAAAATTTATAAATTGTGAGTCGAATAAGATCATACATCATCAGAATTAATCATGTACACGTGATTCTTGGAAGTCAGTTTGGTGAATCATCGATATCAGTTAAGTGAAGGAATACGGAAAAACGGAAACTTAGCGGCAAATCTAAACCGACGAACGTGTAATGCGACCGTATTTATACGAGTCAGGGGTCCTAAACTGGACTAATCTATTGGCGGGTTAATAATTGGAAATAGTGCATCAAATAGATGCAAAAAAATCCACGCTTGTATAAAAACTTTCTTCATACTATAAATTTCATGAGTGCATACTAAAATAACGAGATAATCTCTTAAATATGATTCTTCAACCGTATATCTGGTTTTCAACTCCTCGCGTAATCATCAACAGCTTATGGCATTATCTTATGACAATATTTTTCAAAGAGCTATTTCAGTGACAACGTCCGTGCGAACATTGAAACATATTTTTGAATACAAATATTGTTGAAATATCCAGAAACGTGATCAAAAATCGGCAAAAATTCAAAGAACGTCTCTAATAGAAAGTTGTAACGCTCGCATTTTCCATTTACTCCCCCAATCAACCAACTGCTATTGCAGAGCTGCTTTTAAACTCAGCGAACTGCGCTCGAAAGTTCGCAGTCCATTTCAAGCGAGAAAAAAATATTTCGAGGTACAGAAGCGAACTCAGCGTAAATTCAGACGAATGGACGCTGCTAAGGTAAAATATTCAAATAAGAATTGGAATACGGTGCAGCATAAATGCTACATTCCTTCGAAGTGGTGAGAGGTAGCCCAGCAAACGATGCTTATCAAAGGTTTGCGCCGTAAAAAATGAAATGAATTTACGAAGTTTTTCCTTACGTTTACTGTCAGTCATTTACTGGTAACATTTATGAGGAAACAGTGCGATTTGTATACCTTTTCGTCGAAATAAACGCCACAAAATGTGAGATTGTTATTTCCTGTAATAAATGGAATTCCCACCGCAGTGCAATTGTTTGCCTGTATATATGTATACATATACCCTAACGAAGTTTTACGAGTAATTTAGAGTAGCAGGAAAAGTAAAAGCAGCACTCACATCGTTACTTTCTCGAGTCACCTGCATGCAGCTCGCATGACGCATCTCTGATATATACGCTCAAGAATGTAGTTACTGTATGGTTTACAAGCAGACGTACTAGGATTTTAACACGTTGCCTCCGATTGCCTGACTGGTGTAAATCTTCACTTTGTACGCATAGTCACTAGAAAGATCTGAAAAAATTACAGAACCTAACCTAAGTGGTACACATACGTACCACTTCGGAGTCAACGTGTTAAGCTCTACATGCGGGGATGTTGAGTTTTACAAACCTGAATTTTGCAGACCCGTACCGTGATCTTGAATCCCACGTACCGGTGTTCAGTAGCCCATACACAGACATTTCAAAGCCCATGTACTGGCATTTGAAAGCCCATGTACTGGCATTTGAAAGCCCATGTACAGGCATTTGAAAGCCCATGTACTGGCATTTGAAAGCCCATGTACTGGCATTTGAAAGCCCATGTACTGGCATTTGAAAGCCCACGTACTGGCATTTAAAAGCCCACGTACTAGGATTTAAAAGCCCACGTACTGGCATTTAAAAACCCACGTACTGGCATTTAAAAGCCCACGTACTGGGATTTAAAAGCCATGTACCACGAAAAGCACAGACCTTTATTTATGAGGAAGCACATTGGCCAGTATCGTATATGGTTCCAATATCGGCCATATTGAATAGTTTCGCTTGCTCCACTGATCCAATGCGACAAGTGAAGACGGACTGCACTGATAGAGGAATTAAGGCACCCTTACAATAATGCACGTTCCACCTGACCCAAATAATGAGTAAAAGTATTTCTTATAATAAATGCAACTAAAATAAATTTTACTTTGATGAAATCAACAATAAAATCCTACAACGCATATTAAAATATATGTCACGTGTAAGATATCCTCTAGATAAGAAGAGCACTCGTTTTACAAATGCTTAACTGCTTTCAGAGAAAAAGTTCTCTCGCGCACGAAACACATTTGTCAGTGTAAAAAAATTTCAAGAATAATCGCACGCACTGTCAGGCCAGTGTGAATAAATTGATTAGCAGACAAGAAAGGAAAAAGTCTCGCGTTCACGCGCGTCGATCGCGATCGCACTCGCCCCACAGACATCTTCACCCAGTCGGTCACCACTCAGACAAGAAAACAGCAGAACTAATAGGAATAAACATCAACTGCCTGATGCTCGTCACATAAAAATTTCGTTTCGTACTTGTTCACAGAAGTACATCCCCACAGTGCAGAATTAATTGTGACGAATAAAGCTAATTAGCAACTAACACTACACTTCCTTTCCAAAAACCTTCGATTTTAAGAGTTGAAACATTTTCATGAATCCGAAAAGAAATGAAGCAGTTTCAGCGATTGAAACGCTATTTTATAACCTTCAAATCAGTATCGCTAAAAAGTCATTTTTTGGTACTCTCAAGTCTGGCTTTTTTAAAGTCAGGTAGACTTTTTTATGCAAATAAGGTACGCCATTAAAGCAGAAGATAAACATTTATTGCTCTCAGTGAAGTTCAAAGGGTCAAATGTTTAATAATTCTTCATGAACTGTAAGCCGATTATGAAATTAACACAGTCTTTAGGGCAGCAAAAACACTGCGACGGGCCCTTTGAATTTTCACGTAAAATCACCTTAGGAAATGAAATCCCGTAACTCTAAACCCTAATCATCAGATATTAAGTTTGTAAGAGAATTGGCATGTGCTTGGCATTACCGTTGTTTTTTCTCTCTCACAATCGGAAGTTTCCTGCATGCAAGACCGGCCAATCCAGAAAATTCGTTAATCACCGAGCTGAAAGCTAAGTGTTGGATACAAGTTAAACTTTTACTAATCTTCAGCAGACCTTCATTTTCTAATCTTGTGGTTCTTGCTCTGATTTTTGTTCCAATATTTTAATGAACTCCTTTATTTATTTTTGTCCTGGTTCTGGCTATGATTCCTATTTTTGGTTCAAGTTTTTGGTTTTGGTTCTTGTTTTAGGTTGTTTTGGTTCGCATTAGTTTCTGCCGTCTTCATGCTTGCCTTCTTCCTGTTCCACATGTACACGTGTGCACTGCAACTGACTTTAAAATGCAATTGTAAACAAATGCACTGTGACATCCATCTTTTTTCTTATAAGAATGGGAATCAAAAATTGTAAAACGATATTAATTTGCTAATTCTCACAATAACATGGTAGTTTTATCGCATCAGAGAGACATAATAAAGATTAAACACCTGAATAATAGATAATTTAACGCAAGATCTCCACAACTCCAATTTGTTAACACGTCTCCAGCGATTCCCTAGCCGGTGCAAATCTTTACTTTGTACACATAGTCCCTAAAAAGCTTTGAAAAAATTACAGATACTAACCCGAGTGACCCAACGGTGGGTCACTTCGCAGAAAATGTGTTAAGGAAAAGTCGTCAATGTGATTCCGTTAAAGCTACATAATAATCCTGGGTTCGAATTTTCATTATATCAACACCATATGCTCTGCTTAATACGAAACAGATTTCGATTTAATTACGTTTATGCAATGGGCTCATCAAATAATTTACTGAATAAATTTTTCTTCTTTTTTTGTTCAAACACCTATTCCTTAAACTTGCATTTCTGAACGCACTACGTACATTTTTCGCAGAGGGCATGTCTGTCTTTGAAAATAGAGACAAAGGTTATAATCAGCAAAAGTTTAGTTGTTTTAAAAAGTTAGAAAAGCTGTTGACAATTGTGTGCATGTTTGTCCTAGCTTTCGAATACTACGTTAAAGTTCGTGAATCTAACGAAGACGTTTTTTCGCGCAGGTAGAGCGAAAAAACATACCATCGTTGCAATATTTCAAACAAATGGAATTCACTGTACAAACTGGCTAAAAATGTATACAATTGTTTTATTTAGCCTATAGAAGAATAGCTGCTCACACAAGATAATTAATCATAGCTGTCAGCGTGCAGTACGAGTACTGATAAATGTTCTGGGCTAAACATTTGAAGAGCGTAATGGCCATTGTCGCCGTTGGACGTGAATGATGGGCTTACTTTCCCTCGTTCTCCGGGCATAATCTGTCAATGTCGACACGAATATTTACAAAATTGTTTTAGAACTAATAGAACGCACGACAAATTCCTACGCTGATTCAGGACTCCGCGATCTGTTACACGTCGAAAAAAAAATGACTGTTTGGAAAGGTGTACTTCTAGTCCTAAACCTAACGGCCTCCATTCAAACCAGATCTCAACATCTTTAAGTGCTTTAATGGGTCGCTTGACAACAGCGGATTATAAGCAATGTCTTCAGTTTTGTAGGTTTGCTAGAAAAAATGATAACGAAGGGTTTACAAAGAACAAAAAGTAACTCGAAAGATTCGAGGGTATATCGAGAATGTGATTGAAACTAAGTGTGACATATTAGATCCGATAAAAACTAGTTTCTAAGCTGTAATTTAATAGCAGACAATATTGATATAAACTGTTTAACAATTGTTCAAGTAATTATAAATTAAAGTATGCAATTTTCTCCGATATAATAAACTCTACATTTGTGAGTAAAATTTGCTCAAGAACTCTTACAAATGTACAAAAAACGTTTAACATCGAAGTTAATTTCACCCCATATGATAAAAATAAAATTCCCGCAGTTCAGTAAAAATCGATAGGGACAATCCAGTACATGTCACAGAAATTGAACAATTACCAATATTCCCTCATAGAAATTGATTACCAGATGTGATGTCAATTCGTAGTCCTGGGACATGCCGCGTGCTCGTCAAGACACGCGCCGTGTGTCCGTCAAGACACGCGCCGTGTGTCTGTCATGACACAAGCCGTGTGTCCGTCATGACGCAAGCCGTGTGTCCGTCATGACGCAAGCCGTGTGTCCGTCATGACGCAAGCCGTGTGTCCGTCATGACGCAAGCCGTGTGTCGGCCATGACATATTCCATAGAAGAGCGGCAAAAATCCCTCGGTTCAACGCAATCGGTCATGATTTGTATACAAACAATAAATAGAACGAAATAGATTCTAGAAGAATTAAAGACGGAACGGTTGGCTCGGTAAGGTACTCGAAATACCGCCTTTGTGAAGACAGCGATACACGAGCCAGTAACGGTGGTCGCCGCCGTAGATCGCGACATCCAATAGTTTTCTTACCAGAAAACAATATTAACAACATGAAGAGAAAAGAATATAATAAAATAGAAGATAATTTAATATGACAACAGGAACGAGCCGTTTGGTCTATTCTTGGGTTGTTCCCCAAGTCTCATGTCATCTGACGTAAAGACATCAATCACACACATGCACCTCAATTATGCGTCGATATTTTAGCCGCGTGCGCACCTTAATCACTTTCAAACACCTTAATTCTTCTGGTCACGCAAACACACTGCAAGCATACATACATGAGCCCCAAGAGTTAAGAAGGATATGATATTAGTACTATACAGAACTGGAAGGTTCCTTATCTAATATTCGTCGAGACGATTCTTGAATGTGTTCACAGTACCGGCAAAAGCAAAATTTTCGAGTACCTGGTTCCAAGTTCTGACGATTTTGACTGGAAAGAAGTTTCGAGTCTGGGATATAGTGGAGATTTTGATTAATAGTTTATGACCGTTATTTCTGCTTCGCACGTTATCGTCTGTCAAAAAGTCCTAACAAGATGGTCATTTGGGAAATATAAGCTTCGAGTAACTTTAGAGAACGCGGATTGTTTCATTCATCAAGTAACGACTTCCTCATAAAATTATTCACGATGAAATGCAATAGTAGGTTTTCCCGTCAATAGAGATACTCGCATCATTTAACGTTATGCTAAAATGTTTATCAGAATATTCCTGAAAATCACTAAGTCACATGTCATCACTTAAATGAAATTTGATATCGATGTAATAAACGGCATTCAAATATAACGCTGCCCTTTAGTAGCTAAATCTCACCTTACGAGCGATAAAACTGATAAGCCACTGTTCCGTAAATGAATAAACTCATTGCATGTAACTTATTTTGCTGATATGAAATAAAAATACGAAGGTTTATTATTTATGCTACCTGTACTTTTCTAGCTATGAAAGAGGTCTTACATATATCTATATATACTTCATACACAGAACATACTTCAATATTACATATTCTAAGATACAAATACTATAGTTACTAAAGTTACAAGTCCGCTATCACAGACTTCACCCATAATCGATTTTATACAGCTACAAAATTCTCATTTTGTAGATCGCAGAAATTTTCCCTTTATTAGTTACTCTTTTATAGAAGCAGTAACACTTCATTTTTTCTACCATTATCCCGTAACATAGACTTCTAAAGCCATACTTGTTACCCTTGCGAGCAAAAAGCCTAGGTGAGTACAGGAAATGATTCCATGCACATCATATTCTTCCCCTACTTTGGAACATAAGCCTCTTTCTATTCCCATTTGACCTCAGTTTCTGAAGGCAAATAGACCGCACCAACAACGGCGCACACTTGCAGAGTGTTTAGAAGACCGATCTACACAAGAAAATAGCCTGTGAAAAGTCCCAAGTCAGTAACCCAGAACTTTGCACTGAATAGTTCAAAGAGATACTACATTAGGGTACAAAGAGGCATAACTAACAAGTAGATGGTAAACATAATGAACATATGCTTATATTGTGAAAATATTTATGCAATGAAATGTAACGTATAAAAAAAATAAAGCAGTACTGTTTTTTGCCGCATGCAAACTAAAATTCGAGCCACAACAGCTCACTTGTTTCACACCGAGCCAAAACCTGCAGGGATTCTATAGGGTTTTTTCAGAGCTGCCTCCCTGCCGCTGTCCAACACCATTCATTTCAGTAAACGGTCTCCTCGATCACCATCGGGCTGACAGCGAAGATCCGTCATTCAAACTGCCAGGAATGCTGGCACGACAGAGACGGGAACTCGACGGAGGTTTAAAAGCCAGATTTCCAGTCTTCTAGTTTGGAAACAAAATACAGTAATGTATGTCCAACCCACCGGCCTCTGTCTAAATAAGCAAGTTTACACTGAAAATGGTTTACCACGAGCCCTGCATGTATATGTATGACAATATCTCTGTTAGAGAAGATAGGACACACGTGAATTACAAGCTTTCCATTTCTTGCGTCGACCCACTGTACATGCCTCAACTTCGCTGTTAGTATTCAAGCTAAAGGGGGAAAAATTATGCGACAGAGCTAGATACACTGATACCGTGTACGTATACCAAATAACGAGATACTTGTGTGAAAAAAAACCCTGGCTTCAATGGAATACGAAGAATTTTAGGATAAATGAGGTCAGATTCACTCTCGAGTCAGATAATAGTTACATCACCAGATATTGAGCAGGCAACAAGTATGGATGGAGTTCAGCAACTTCGGTTTAATGCAGAAAGCAAGTTGATAATGAAAAATGAGTTCGTTTCGAAAGTTCCATTTTACAATTTAAATGTTGAATGCAAACGACGTTATTTTATACTTACTTTCAATTAAATTTGAGTAATTAAATTTGAAAAAATATTTGAAAATTGAATTCTCGAATAATATTGAGTAGTACAAATTGATTAAAAGCGGCAAGAACACATGAGAAACGACAGAACTATCCTAGTACTGGCTGAGATAGAGATCTAGTGGATAAGCTGTAGCTGAGGAGACCAAGTCCGGCTGGCGTGAATGAAGTTCTATTCCTTGTGCCAGCTGAACGATTTTACCCATGATAGCCAAGTACTAGAACCGTAAGCGTCATGTGTTCTTAAATTGAGACAAGGTCTCGGAACTGATAGAGACAAATCCAAGGTTTGACCATATTTTTCCCTAAATGAGAGCGATAATGAAAATGAAACTGGGTCAAAACATTTTAGGGGGGAATAGTTTATTAGGTTATGAAGGGAAATTTTCCGTGAAAAAAGGCGTAAAATTTCAGGATTTGGATTAGCATAGTTTACTGCAGTCAGCATAACGTGACTGTAAGCATATCGTACAGATTTCAAGCTGAAAAAAGAAGAAAAAGAGACGAGAAAGTAACTGCAACAAAACTACTCTTGCAAGACTTCGGTTTCGGTCCCTACGAGAGAAACTGGATAAGGAATAGAGGAAAAGATAAGGCTTACCACCTAAACAACTACAAAACCAAACCTAGAACAGCCTTCCAAATAAAACAAATACGAGTATAGCTAATTCTGCGACAAGTTTCTAGGTTTATAACAGAGGAACGCTTATTTTTTTAGGTGCACAGATGACAACAGAAAATACCTACATACCTTCCCAAGCAAGACTCGGGACTCGTACATGTCCTGCGACGAGAAGTCTTCAAGATACACGCTCGTGGACAATCCACTCAAGGAACTTCTTTAACACGTTGCCTCCGATTGCCTGGCCGGTGTAAATCTTCACTTTGTACATATTACTAGAAGGCACTGTAGAATTTACAGAACCAAACCTAAGTGGCCCACATACGTACCACTTCGGAGTCAACGTGTTAAGGGAGATCTTGCAGCAAGAGGACTGAGAAGATTCTTCTCTAATGTACTATTTTTTCAGACGGCCACTGCCTAGATCTAAGGGTAAATGCCCTGGTGTGTAAATATTTGTTAATGGGAGTTATTTAAAGTTTAAGAACTTATATCCACGAAGTTTGAAGACCGTACACACGGGTACATGTGAAACCGAATTTACATTCAGTATAGGTTTTCATACTGGTAACAGATCTGATGCACGAAATTTATAGTATATCAAAGATCAAATATTTGCAAAGCCTTTAATAGAAAAGCTGACGTTCCTAAAGAGTAGTAAGGATGGGAAAATCAGCTATCAGTAAGACAACTAGACATGAACTTTGAGAAAAATAAAAGTTCAAATCGGAAGATTACCCCATTTTCAGATACAAACAAACATTTTCTCGTAATAAAATAGATGTGCACAGTACCTGAGCACTTTCAAGCGCACAAAATGTGTAGCTGCCACCCGCGTGTGCTCGACGTAAGGTGGAATTGCCGAGCTGCACCGAGACCCGCGACTCTCCCTCTGGACTGGGGCCAATAATTACGGCATTTTAGGCTCAATAAAGAGGATCACCGTCGCGTGGAATTGGGCAGCATTTTGGAGCGCATCATCGAGTGTGTGACTCGACAAAGAATTTTTCGAAGCGAATCAATCCTTCCAGATATTGAAGAAAGGTGCGTTGATGGGAACGACTTTTCACGTTATCGAGATTTCTTCGACCAAAGCTCAAAACGACTGTTTCTTCACAATAAGAAAAATAAGGTGAATTGTTGTATAAGATAGTGCCGTACGATAAAAAATTGAAAAGGTTATATGAGCAAAAAATTAGTATTCGAATGAAAGATGTTCTTTGCTGATGGAAAAGAACCAAAAAGAAATAAAAATTAAGACTACAACAAACATTTGTTTACTTCACATAACATTTGAATTTTTCAGGCACAGGACGGCAGTCACAGCTGTTATGGTACAGGACGCTAGTCACAGCTGTCATGGTACAGGACGGCAGTCACAGCTGTCATGGTACAGGACGGCAGTCACAGCTGTCATGGTACAGGACGGCAGTCACAGCTGTCATGGTACAGGACGGCAGCTGTGGAATTGCTAATTCAGCTGTCAAATTGCTAACTTCGATGAAATTTTGAACCAACTTTGAAATCATTCAACTAGACATGAAATGGCTAATTCGGCAGAGAAAATTTAGCAATAGATTTTCCTCAAACATGCCAACAATCACGATTGATGTTATTTTTCATATCCAATGCCCAAAGCGAATCAGATTCAACGCAACTCAAGAAAATAGACCTACGATACGTTCTTTGAGTGGACAATACTAAATTCCCATTCTGCAAAATTCATAGATATTAACTACGATCTTTGTTGAGCAACATCAGAGGGTTGTAATGTACTCTTAAAGAAACGAGGCGGGCGATGATAGAAGGATCACTCTCGCGATGGTGACGTATTGAGCAGAGGCGTGATGCATCCACACCAGCGTTGCCGTTGCTGGGTTTTGCCTCACAAATCTGGGTTTTGTTCAGCACTTGATAAGTTTTTTTTTTAATTTTCGGCGAGTGGCAATCCTGATCCCTACAGCTATGACTCCCGTGATATTGAGTTACACATCGTAGGGCAGCGTCAACGATTTACCCATGAGAGCCATCCAGTGAAGCGTATTGTGTGGTGTGAATTATTTAACATGAAATTACCATTTTTTATAAAAGATTTAAAAAATTTAATTAGTTAAAAAGTTTGATACTGCTATGTATGTTAAAGTTCTAAAATATAGTCCCTTTGTCAAACGAATAAATACCTATTTCGCCCTCAATTTTATTGTAGCACCTAAAGTCGTTTGAATTTACCTAATTATTTTAAATAATTTGTAATGAACTCAAGCTAACTTACGGGACCAAAAGGAATGAAAGAAAACATTTTTCAAGTGTGTGCGAACACTTATCCGGACCAGTCTAAGCACCATCATATTTTTATTAAAAGATATTCGTCACACAGGTTTATTACTTCCTGCTGAGAGTCACCTTGAAAGTGACTGACATGAGTTAACACGCTGCATTCTTATCACACATCTATTACGTACATGGGGGCTTAAAATGCGTAAAACTCTCTGATCCTGGACTCAAACTGATTACCAGTTGCAGCTGAGTACATGTGTGACTGCACAAACCCAGATCACCTGAACATTCAAGGGCAGATACCGCACAGTTTATGCTATCAATCACAGCTCTCGACACCGACACGCAATCAATGAAATAAAGCGGAGCAAAAAGATGAGCCGCATGCTTTTAAAAATGGGTCACCACACAAAAGTCTATAGTAGATTTTGTTCTATAAAATATGACTCGAACTCATACTGGTTGGAAAGGTAATAATCAGGATTTTAATTAATTGATAATTAATTGATAATTAATTAATCATCAGGATTAAATCTATTATAACAGCCAAGGATATTATCTCCCATTGATGATGAAGTTTCATCACAATTCACAGAAAATAGAGAACGTCTGCAAGGCTCTGCAGACTGTAAGGTGCAGTCTAGTTGGCAAACATAATTATCATCGAGAGAAAAGTCAAATACAAGGCGCCAGCGTCTAATCCTAACACCACACGACCCATAATTTATGTCAATTACGATATTGATGAAATTAACGTCAGTGCTGGGCATTTAAGGCTTGAAATTTACCTTGCGTTCAATAGAAATAAGCCCGTGGCACCGGACACCAGACTTCTATTTTACGTCTTTCAGAAGATAAATGAAAGAGAGCATGGTCAATTGTTCAAAAACAGCATAGCACACACACTCAAATAAGTACATCGAGATTACTGTTTATATCATCTTATTCTTTCCTTCCTTGCTGAATGAAAAATATCAAAAGTTACTTAAGTTCGCTTAAAATTTTAAGCGGATTAGAATCCAAAAAGAAAGCTAATCTTATTTAATCCATTCATTGACCCCCTTTTCCACTTATTTCAAACATTCAAAGACTGGTTATCTGAGTATAGGTCTTCAAACAACGAATTTAATATGATATTAGTGTCATAGTACATATCTATGTGAAACCTATTCTGTTTTTCCAGGGCATAGATGAACTTATTGATATGCGTTGGTCTACCGTCGCAATAAAACATTTGAGAATAATTACAGCACTAATTTTCCAACAGCTAGTTGCAGTTGGGATCTTCCAACAGCCAGTTACCGTGCTAATTTTCAAGTAAATAGTTCTGTTAATCATCCAGTAGCTCATAACAGTGCTACTAATCCACTAGCTACAGTGCTACTAATCCACTAGTTACAGTGCTAATCCACAACCTAAACTGGTAGTGTATATATTATAATTCGTTGTTTGTGTCCGTGCAAAATAAAACATTCTGGCAGAGATGCAGTGTTGCTCATTGACCAGCTAATCTGCGTACTTCATAGCACAGATGGACCGGGCAGAGGCGTGTCGCTGCAGTTTACCTCGTACATCAAATGTTGACGCTAGAGCACCTAACATTTAGGTTGTTGCCGTCGTAGGGTTCTTGTCCGTAGTAAACTGTTGATATTCGTCCAAAGACTACCCTAATCTTAGATATAACCAGCAATATTTTCAAAGACGGGCGTCGTCTATACAAAAGTTATCACCATCACTTCAGCAGTGACTGAGAGCACACTCAAAAACTTTCAGTGACAATAGCAACGCAATATTTTCGCATTATATGGCTGCTGCCAACTCATATCTTCAAGAAAACTAAGCGCATTATAAACAAAATGCAATTAAATAATGCGCATATACACATAGCTGATTTACACTATACACATAAGAGCTAACGACTTCGAGAGAAAACCAGCTTTTTTTGGAGGGGACATTTCCTGGTGAACCTCTCAGTTCTGCCTGGATAGTCATGTTAATATAACGCAGTCGCACAGCTGTGCACTTTGTGTTAGTGAAACAGAATGACTGCAACACTACAAAGAAGCTGTCAACAACTGAATTGGTAAACATCACAGTATAACGGACCAATATATAAGACAGCTTTGAGACGGATTATTCTAGATCATTAAGTCCCAAAGTGGAGGAAATTTGAAGCTACCACGAAAGAATTAATTACACTGCCTACCAGCAATTACAAAACCTGAGATGTATTTTCTTATGTCTGAGGCTATGCAGTTAATTGTTACTAACAGCTCTATCCTCTTTGCTATGTTACGATATCTGTATCAGTACATTTGTACATTTCAAAAATAGATTAGTTCATAGTCATAGCGTGTTTTTATTATTTTTTTCCTTCATACACATGATGGGAGAAATCTGAATGACTAAACTGGGTGCAGAGGGAAATAACAAAAAATAATGGGAACCACTGCTCTAGATAATCAGCTAATGACGTCACTTATGGAGAAAATTGAACGATGATTGAAATATTCGTTCGATTGAAAGAAAATAGAATTGAAATATTTCATTCGATTGCACGAAAATAGAACGACGATACATTATTTTTAAAGAAATATATCGAGCACGGTAACAAATTATGATAGGGGCAAGGTGATCAACAAGGTCCAGAACAAACTATCATTCAGGAAAAAAAAATACTCTGACTTAACCCACCACTAACATAAGAAAAATACTAACACATGCACGATGATAATTTTGAATACTGGTATTGGGGAAAAATGTCAAATATTTTATTTTCTAATATTCTATCTCGTATCATATGCGTATATACACGGTTAAAAGTAGTAGCCACATAATTTGTGCTACATCATTTTAACACAGCTGAAGTTGACATCGAAGAAAAAATAACTGAATAAATTTAATTCTGAATCAGTAACTATGCACGGTATTTGGTTGCATAATAATCCGGAATAATTATTGACCGACCGCCGATGACTCAGGGCTGTGAACAAGTGTTACACTATTTTTGTGAATACTGTACTGCTTTCAGAATATTATTCAACTTCACGTACTTGCCAGCATAGGCTACGCTTTGACTGTGCAGACACCGCTAAATTACGGCCGATACAAATAAGAACGCCATGCAATTCTCTGCTCTTTAAGCAAATAATTAATTTAGAATTAACTTGCCGACTCCTTCCTCGATCTATTTCCTTGCAAATCTCAACTAAGCCAACGAGTCCATCACATATTTTATTTATATCTAACCTATAATAGGAATAGAACATGATAGAATAGGAATTCAGCTACAAAATTCAATTTTTCGAATACCCTAGTCGATGGGCATATCATTTCGAACATTGAAATCACTAAGGTAAAATTCCTTTCATTTCTGTCAGAACATCACGAACCCACTCTATATATTAGTCAGTGAATGAAAATAAAAACACCGAACTTTAAATTTAATGCTTACAACAATGAATCATATTTACGCCTACCACGTCAGCTCATGACAAGATAGCAGGCTTGTGAGGTTTGCCGACTTTAACCAATAACTTTAAAATTATTGAGCCCTTATCATTGAGCGGCGGAAATACTGCAGGCAGAGTGCAGCCTAAGAGCTGAAGTAAAATGTTTATTTTAGACTACAAAATACCACGAGGAAAAAATTTAGGCTCATTGAAATTTGTTAAAGAAGTTCTTGAATAAAATACCACAGAACAACTTGGGAAATAAGCATTAGATATGGTATTGGTGACCAATAGAAAAAAATGAATGAACGCGTACTGATAAAAAAGATCTAACTCTACATACCATGACAACCCTTCAACAAAACCAAGGTTAAAGCACGAAATACATTTTGTGAGCTTTGAATCAATTATAAAAGCACAATGAAAGAAGAAATGTCATTCATAGAAGAACACATGTCACGTTGCCAGGATCATTCAGTATTGCAATGGGAGCTGCAACACAGGGGCTCCAAGTCGAAAACATTTCCATGACAAAAACTTTCAATTATCAATCAATTGAAGGATACAAGCGTTTCAATAGAATTTTACTGAACAGTTATAACTGTGTTGAGTTGTTTAAGCATGATAACAAAGAGAAATCAATGAATTTTTACGCGTATTTTTCAACTTTAGCGGAACGCTTTAAATAAATGAGGAACTTATTAAGGCAAACCATCCGCCTTACGAACACAGAATGCAACGCATACACAGAAGAACTATATATTCTTTAAGCTTTTTTGCACTCGAGAATATTTCATGGTTCTCCCGACCACTCAAAGGACACAAGAACTTTCTACTTTATTTTTATTTATGCATCAAAACACTAGTTTTGCTATCTCAAGTTCCAGAGCGATTAAAAAAAGACAAATGAGTTCAAATTGCTCATCTATAAAAACAATGCTAGAAGTTACATTAAATTTCGTGTAAGTCCAGCGTGAGGAACTTCAAATTAAATACACGTACCTAACAAGATCAAAAGTAAAAAGTAAAGAATTGTAGGAGATTCAATCCCTTTTTGACGGTCACTCTTCTTCAAAATGAATTGAATATTTTGTTTCGCTCATGAATCCATCAGTAAATTCAGCTTACGACATGGAAGGTAGGTAAAGGAAGTAGCTCCTCGAATGTGCTAAACCGTTAATTTTTGTTTTCAGGGTCTCAAATAATCTTCTAAATCGATTGCATACTGACAGCTCTAACACGTGTTCAATGCAAGATATCTCAGTGTCAATTATGGATACACAATTACAATTTTCTATCGTGTACAACAAATACCAACAGCCGAAAAATGGTTTTATTATTCATTTGAATGTACGTATTTCAGCAGAAAAGTATTAATAAGCTTCAAAGAATATTTATTTCAAATTCCAACACACAGACATGCAAGCCTTACGAACATGCAATGTAAAAACCTCTAACACAGAGACCTTCATCCGGTCTACTACATCTAACAAAGAAGAGTGCACGGTTGAATAATTTTCGAGATTGATTACAAGTTTGAAGCACCACTTTTAAAACCATTAATTTAAAGCAACATCTCTGGGACCATAAGTTTGAAGCAACACCTCTGGGACCATAGGTTTGAAGCAACACCTCTGGGACCATAGGTTTGAAGCAACACCTCTGGGACCAGAGGTTTGAAGCAACACTTCTGGGACGATAAGTTTAAAGCAACACCTCTCTAATTCAGATTAGGTGCATATGCGTTAAAAAACACCGGCCGAAGCAAAACACCGACCAAAGCAAAACGCCGCATACGCGTCGACGATTTCAGCATCGCGAACCTCGAAAACTGGCCATTCGCATCACGACAATCTAGGAATTAATTATTTGATTCAAACGTGTACATAATCCACTTTCGTACCCTAGTTATACAACAAATTACGAGAGTTTTTTTTCAACGTAAAAATAATGATATGTTTATTACGAAGTTATAAAATACACGGAACAGGATAGGTCGATCGACCGGGTTTCCCCCGTAGCGGCCCAGCCAAGAAAAGGTTATCATCGGTTCACGGTGTACGCATGCAGTAACGTCATGTAATCCTTTGAGAAATACAGAGGGAAAATCTAAGCCCCTGAGAGTCTGAAAAGAATCAAGATGATCACTAAGAACTACAGAACGCAGGTGGTCCTTGAAGGTCCTTTGCAAAGAGGTCAATGAACGGCACAAAAATACACAAAATCAGTCGACACCATTCAAAACAAATCATAGGAAGCTACAAACCTTGTAAACCATTCAGGATTATACAGTATTATAAGACTCAATTAGAAAAGTTAAAAATTTATCGAAACTATTATCAGTGGAAACTTGTAGAAGCCGCTGTAGCTAAAACAAAGAAATAAGGCGCCTCTTACAAATCGAGATTACTTTTGAAAGCTCTTGAGAACCATTATGAAAGCTCTCGGGAAACACCGAAATCCCACAGAAACTACCGAGATCTTTTCACTCTCATCAAAAGCCAGTGAAAATTATAATGATCAGTAACCCAGAGCAAAGACGAAGGATAACATGAAAAAAGACCTGCCTAAGTGTAGTACCAGCAACTACAACAGTCACAGCCAGAGCAGGTAAAGGAGTCGAGAAGCGCCATGTCTCTCAGGGACGCAATTTGGAAAGATGCTATGAAAATTGTACGTCGGAAAAATGAAGTCGCAGAACTATGCACCAACGGGAACCAAGAAGAAAGAACATCACTTCGACGCACATAAAATTCATGCATCAATTTTTACTAGAGCATGAATGTAAAATATGGGAAGATATATTTTTGCAATTCTATGTTGCAAAACTCTGAGAGAAAAACCAAGAATACTCGCTTGTATAACCGTCAATTCTTCAACTGCGAACTGCATTTATCTTTACCATTAATCAATAATTCAATAAAAATCTGACAGTTTTGAAGATTCAAGAGTCAAACTGTATACCTAACTAATGAGTTGTAAATAAGACTCAAGTTCTGCAAATGTTTAACTAAAGAGTTGTCATTTTGATAAATTTCTGCTTCTACACACATACCAAGTCAACATACAATCTTAACAGAGATATTTTTAGAGTCACAAGAGGATAGCCGACTTCAGTATTGAAGCAAATAAATCCTCGTCAAAAGCAGACAAGAGAACCATGCCATGGTATTTGACTTTGAAGTTCATGGGATAGGTTCATTACGAAAACTGTCACCACACAAAATCTAGCAGCAATGAAAACTCCTCTGTTAATTGTTGTGGTGCCCTTTTTAGCATAGCATGTGAAGGTATCATGCGGCTGAAGCCTAAACTCAGTTCTGATCTCCATTTGGTTGAAAAAGATGTTGAAGGAATAACTTGCACTATAAAAACACAGTTTCACACATTTGCAAGTGTGAGCGTTAACTTTTTAATTATCACATTCTTTTCGCGAAGAGAGAAATGCAACACAAGTACACGCTGTTCATTGCTTGATCATACTGCTAGCAGCTTCTTAAAAAGCAGAAGAGTAACATATTATGAATGTTCTAAATATCTTGAGTGCGGTGCTGGATTGATAAACATTTTATCCTATGTGTTATCATACTTTTTTCCAAAAAGAACATTTAAGAGTCCTTACGATTGTTGTAGCGTGAAGCATTGCTCACATTTACACATGCGAGTGCCAACAATACAGAACGAGTTAACAATTACTCCCATTTGAGCATTAATGAGATCTCATAGGAGGGCGGAAAGAACCGTCCACTTGTCAGTGCGAACTAAATAATCCGAAAAAATAATTCTTCAAAATAAAATTTAAAGCACATCATTGCGAAAAATAAAACAGTAAATCTAAGTGCTATGTGGAACAGGTATGAGAACAAACCAGACTTCTCAAGGAATTTACTCGAGTTCGACAAAAAAACTGTTTATAAATTGAAAAACTTGCGCTCTCAGTTCTGCGCGCTCTCGTAGCAGAAGGCTGAACATGTTGCTCGTCACCTCACAGCTCTGCATGTTGTGCAGTGTGCAACACTTTCAAAGCGTTGCGTAAGCGCCTCGTCAGTGACAACATATTCTCTATATTAGTCAACAAATGAACCAATGTCATGATAACACACTTGAAAGACACAAAGAGAACTCAGAAATAAGGTTATTATACAAGGTGCAGCAACATAACTTCTTTTTTCAAAGCGCTTTGCTTTGGAAAAAAAGGTTACGTTGGCGCACTCTATATGATAGAAGAAATGCGATGGATTGGTCTGCTACAGCGTGGACAAAATTTTATAGCAAAATTCCAAAACAAAGCTTCAGAATTAAATAGAAAAATAAAATTACTTCTTTTCTCCACACTACTGAATGAACATCAGGGAAAATTTTCAGTAAACGCACCACACACTTGTACAGCAGTGGTGTTCCCTAGAGACATTTATAATTCTATAAACTAGGAATTTCCCAGGCAGAAAAGAAACACCTTCATAGTAACAAAATAATTTTGCTTCATGTATTCAAATTTCGAGCCAGGGTTTTGCTTGGTGGATTACGGCCAAGACTCTGTGAGGGTGTAACAAGGCCCACGTAATATTCTACAGTGTGCGGCAACAAAACTTCCTTTTTTCAAAGCAAAACGCATTTAAAAGATGAAAGTTATGTTGCCGCATCCTGTACCTGAACTTATGCAGTAGACGAAAAGGTACATAACCACGATAATAATCATTTATCCAACGGCTAAAATTTATTTTCTAAAATTTAAAGAATATTGCAGAAATTATGGAATTTATTGAGTTACACTAGCAGCTGCCCACTCATGTAGTGCTCGTATTCTGTTCTACTTATTTGAAGTCATGCGAGTGGAGCAGCTTCATATTATGTGACCTAGTCGAGCTCAAACCAGCGCATGACACCGTCAGCACCACGCGTTCATCTGCCCTACCAACGACATGAGACATCGTATGCAAGACATACATTTAATCAGCATATTGTATATACGATATTTATATAACACATATATATATATATATATATATATATATCTCGTATATATATACGACATATATATATATACACGACATACATGTATATAGAGTATTCCAAAAAATGCACTCAGTCCTAGACTGCCAAATACTCGTATTTTGTTTCATGCATTCATTGACTTGGATACAAGTCGAATGAATCAATTGAAAAAATTTAACAATAAATTGAAGAAAATTCAGAGTAAAAAAAAAAGACTTCAATATTTTCCCCATCGTCTAGTATCCCATTAGTAATGGGCAGACAAATAATTGAAATACAGTTAGAGAAATAAATCTCCAGCGCGGTGCAAGCTTTAGATCAGAATGTCAGCAGGTCACTCGTACGAATTCCTTGAGTTAAGAGTGAGTACAATACTGCTACTGGTGCATTGTGTATTCTACAGATAGTGTAGAATAATGCTATTGGAAAAATAATATTAACTAAATTTAGTTCGATACAGTTCGATTTTTACGACGTAGGAAGAGGTTTGAGATAGTTTTAACTCGACTCTCAGTAATCCATGGATTATATCTATGACAGTCCCATCTCTCACACAGCAATTGCACAGCTCTTACTAACTTCATACTATATGGTGTGCAAACGAGCGACTTAAAAAACCCCCTCAGCTATAAATTGAAATTATTTCAACGTAATTCAACCTTCACCTACTGCAATTTTAATTTCGATAAATTGAAATGTTAAGGTTCCTCCCTATCTGCGTTGAACAACTTGATCACTAACAATGGTTCACAGAAGCAGTGAGCGAAGCACAATCGTACGTGAAAGCATTCTGTTTCGTGAACAAACACCAGCGACAAGCTCACTTGGTCTTAGTCGACTCTCTACGTTTTTGTCATTTCGTAAACTACTCATTCAAGGTGCAAAGTTTACGCTATTTTGTTCATTTCAGCATCCGTCAGGCATAGGGGCTTTAGGTACGCGCTGAAAAAGATAACGAGCACACGATCTCAGCCTTCAATTCTGCTTGCAAAAAACGCGCAGGCATTTGCTCGCACAGGCTACTCGCTACCTTGGATCGCAGCACGCACGCAGTTGCAGTAGCGGAGGTGTTGTCAGGTGTTGATCAATTTTAATGGTATTTTCTAGAAGTAATTTTTAATGTAATTCCACACTAGAGTACAATTCCGTGGTCAGTTATATTTTTTCAACTAATTAGTTTAACAAACAAAAATACTTGACACCAGCCATTGAACGAGTATCGTGCAACGGTTGCCGAGTTATACTCGACGTGACTAAAATAAATGACGGGATTTCAGCGTGAATTCTTTTCTGACGACGTTACTCCAGAGGCTTCGCGACAGAGCTGAATCATTTAGGTAACGGCGTCTTCTTAGAAACACGATTTGAATGGGAAAAACTTTAATTGTCTTTTCGAAAGATTTAAACTACCCGAGTTGTAACTTTGAAATGAAGGTTACTCTAATGAAACGTGACACCAAAATCGAACACGATCATACTGCAGCTATTGCTTCATCCTACGTGAAAGAACAGACTGCACGTAAACTCAACGGAGGCCAATAAAAGGAGGTGGGTCTCTAATATACACCACATGTGCACTAGACTAAGACTGCAACTCAAAAGCAATAGACGACCTGCAATCAGCGTAACTGTGTCGCAAAATACGTAAATAGGAAGGACTCTGCTTATCAATTGTGTTTTAGTCACATTTCCATTATTCTATTTTTTATTTAAAAAGCCAGCCTGATGGGACCAATTTATCCCATCTCCAATTGTCTTTTTTTATTCGGTATTGTTGACATTGCGAAAGAAAGAAGGCCACTGAAATATTTGACTCCAGTGATTGAAGAAACGAATTACGAAAGTAAAAAAGAACCATTTAAAATTTAATTTAAATAAGTGGGAGCAAAATCAAATCGTTCAGCGCTGGCTGTCATAATGCCAAGTAGATTTGATTGGAAAACACAGCCCCAAGATGCAGCGCTCGAAGCATGCATATGCTCAAAAATCTCATCTACGATAAAAAGAAAAATGCAAGTTCAGTACGAGCAAATATGATGCAATAATAGTTCAACTTATGTCTCAATTTTCGTAGAGAGCTACGCAACTACATACATCGGAGCACAAACGTCTAAACTAATGTACAAGGCATTCAAAAATTGGCTCTCACTTGTGTGCGATTCAAAGCTAACAGCTGAATCTAGGGTACCTTATAACACCGAGGACAGAAGTCTTATTTAGCAGTTGTGTCACTGCAAATCTTCTAGCCAAGTCTTTTCAAGGTAAATACGTTCAATTCCATCCTTTTAAGCCAATAAGCAGTACATTGTTGCGATGAAGACTTGGTCTACCTAGCGATCATTTACTCGAACTTGAGCATTTATGCTCATGACGAAATATTATCCATTAGGTTACAAGGATTCATTTCCTTCCGAACTTTGGAATAAAATGTAAGCCGTAGCAATGCAAAAACGCAAAAGAAATTGTTTCCAAGTTTGACAAGACCAGCATATGGAAACGAAGTTTCATAGTGTAATAAGATTTCGTTACTCGAAAACATCGTATAAGACTGGAATATACTTACATCTAGCATAATAATGTCAATTTCCAACATTTTTAGAAGCAATCTGCAATGGTAATCAAATGGAGTCGCCATACATACTGCGAAAATGAATAACGAATATAATCTTACCCTGCAGATCAATCTAGTTCATCGCCGTAAGATGCAGCTAAACAAAACTTGTATGTATGTTGGTGTTAAACTTGCATGATAGACCACTTATAACTAATTATCAGGTTCAAAAGTAATATACAAGGCCAACAAAGCCGACGATCATTTTTGTCGCATTAAGCCTGCAATTGTCGCATCAGGTGTAAAAACCCACTCTACGATGTATCAAATCTCCTCATTTGAGATATTCGTCTGCAGACGCTATTAACGTGCAGTAGTTCATGTGTTTTACTGAACAGCATGCGACCATCAAGGTTTATTGCTTATTGAGCTCAAGGGAAACGCTTCAAGCAGACGAGGATACAATCAATAAACTACTGACAAGGGAACGGCCAGTCAATATTTAAAACGGGAGCTGCAGTCCACGTAAGAATAGCATTACCTTAAAGCCTTGGAGAACATAAATAACCCCAGAGACATAAATAAAACAAGTTACATCGAGTTTAGCGCACCGATGAACTTCGCATACCAAGTTCATTCAGATGAAGCCGATGATGATGAGGGACGATGTACAGATGCATGAACAGAATATATTAACTATAAGTAAAATTGGACATGAAGTACATTCAAGCACGCGAATAATTGAAAATATAAAAGTAATGAGAATTAGTGATGTTGAATCAGAACGCATTCAAATTTTTAGGTCAGGGAGAAAAAGAAATGTCAAGACCTCAGCGTCGTTCATCGGGATCGTAAGCATAAATTTACGAAGGAAAAATACGATGAGGTTCAAAAAGTGGATGACCCAGCGGTAAAGCTTTTGTAAAATCATAAGCTTTATCGGGTGTTGGAGTAGATGATAATGCTTGTATGAACTACATACTTTATTTAACAGCAATTGATACCGAATCATGCGCAATCTAAGGCAAAGTTCATAGCACCGTCGTCTTTTACAAGGCTCCTGGCTCAAGGAATGAATCAGACTAAATGGGAAGAATTGGTTCAGCCACGGACAGGCTCCTAAAAGAAACATCAGATCACGAGTGCCATTGAAAGCTTCACACGCGACAAAAAGGCCACATGAACTGGGCTCTCCTTAAATCTTAAACTAGACGATTCATTCGCAACATGCGATTGAATCTCATGCGGGTCTCTTGAATCTTGAATTGAATGATCTAATCGCAATACACAATTGAATTATGATACATGTGTGCCCCTTGTATCTCAACTAAAATGATCTATTCGCAATATACAATTGAATAACATGTTGATTCCTAAAACTGCCGGGATATCCATCAAGATCATTTACCCTATGCACCCGGTCATGTGCACGTTTTTCTCCCTTAAGCTTAAGTTAGCGAAATTTTAACCCGTTGAGTGCGACTGCCTAGTCGGTGCAAATCTTTACTTTGTACACACAGTCACTAGAAAGCTTTGCAAAAATTACAGAGCCTAACCTGAGTGACCCACCGGCGGGTCGTATCGCACTCAATGTGTTAAAGCTATTTTTGTATTATGAAACGTATTTTGTATTGCTAACAAAAAAATCTAAAATTTAAGCGATTGAGCTTTAAAGCCAGGATGAAGAAGGAAGAACCATAGTGTGCTGGTGTGGTTGTACTATTTACCGTCAACCTCTCACAATCTTCTCTTCCTGTTAAAAATTTCAAGTAGTACAAAAATTTAGTCTGAAGTTCCGAGTAGTAAAGAAGGAAAGCAACTGCAAGCCAGAGGGTGGGCGGCTTTCATTCGATATAATTTACTACACAATAAATTGACGTGTTCCCTTAACACGGGCCATAAAAAAATTGCATTATTTTTCGGTGAAACGTACAGCAATCGATACGTGTCGTTACGGTGAAAGTAAAAAATATATTTTACGGGAAGCAAGTGTTCGACCATCCTAAGAAGAACACAAAATTATCCGGCCAGATCTATCTCGTGATATACAAAGTACAGCAACATAACGACATTTTTTGCCTATCAAAAAGTTATGAAAGCAGGAAGTTATGTTGCCTCACCTGTAAAAGAGCCGTTCAACCATTGTCTCGCAATTTATCTACGCATGCCGGGGGAAATACAGCTGACTAATAACTCAGGCTTGAGAGCAACGGTATAAAAACTCGAATTAAAGCGCTCAACTCGTGAACTTGATGGCAATAAATGTCAGAAAATTTTTGTGGTCTTACGATTCGTTTATACAATAAAGGGGCAGTTTCATGTACAAGAATATGCATTGATGAGACAAAAATACAATTGCTAAGAAGCTTAGTAAAAAATTGTAATATTTCACAGT
>VCRD01000174.1:60827-77149 GCA_006783055.1 Trinorchestia longiramus
ACGCACAACACGCTGTACGAGAGCCACACACACACACGCTGATCAGTTATCAGTACGCACAACACGCTGTACGCGAACCACACATGCAAAATTCCCGTCAGTTTAAACTCAGTGAACGAACAAACTCGCCCACTCAATGTTATTTTATCTTCAGGGTTCACACAGAATGATTTTTTTAGAAAGAGAGATAAAGAAAGATAGACTATCGACGTAAGTCACAAACTTTGCAAGCGTAGTTTAATACACGCATCTTAGCAGTAAAAACTTTTTTTCAGTCATTTTAAAGAATTGACATGATTTACCTAGCATCTTGGGGAATTAGGCTTGTTTTATAAAGATGGGTAAATAAATATCAAATTAAAGCAAAATAAGACGCGCGCATCAAACAAGAACCAACAGGACTCAAAATAAATTTTAACACAAGCATACAAAAATAAAATATGTGACTACAAAAATTGCAGCAATAATTAAATGATTATTTAGAGAACTATCATAGAAGCGAATAAGAGTAAAACCAATTTTGTTAAAAAATAGAATGAAAAGAGAAGAACAAACTGCAAGGGGGTTCAATTTGAAACGAGCCAAACCAACAAACCAACCTCGGATCAACAACCTATAAAAATAAATACGTAATGAAAATTCAGTGACAAGGGCACATAGAACACAAGCAATGAAGAGCATTCCTGGGCTTCACGAAGGGTAGGCAGCAGATTGCAGTGCCAAGAAACAGCATCTCAAGTACGTGCGCTGTGCAGTTTCATGGCCTCTTACTCTGCTTTCGTACGTGTACGTGGACGACGAGTGCTCCCAACTTCTACAAGCTGACAAAGTCTCACTTGCATTGGTAATCAATTGCGGCGATACCGCTGAATGGTATTCCTACGTATTTGTTCGACTTGTGATAAATCTAACCGTGATAAAAATGAAGGAAATGTAAATCAAAATGAAACAAATCACAGATTTTAGTTCACTTACATCATCTATGGATAAAAATTATCCATATGTGTGTATAAATTATTATTGAGTGCCTTAAACAACTTAGTATATGTACGTACTATAATATATACATATACAAACAAATCATTAAACTACAGCAGCATGAAGGCAGATGCTGATAAATTGCATAATACAATACTTTTGGTCACTTTTCTGTTCACTGTGTGTAATTCACATCGAAACGATCAGTTCAAACTGTCCCAACGTACTATAAGGATTTTTTTATTTAAAATGTTCATATGAAAAGCCTATTATAACGATGCAAGAGAAGTTTGAGAAAATTATTATTGAGACCAACTTCAAAAGCCATTGTGAGCACAATGGGTGTACGAATGACAGATAAAGCACAGAGCAATTATCCACTAAAAATATCCAGGGTAAGTACAACGCATTCTGTAAAGTACCGACCAATTATCCAACAAAAATACTCACGGGTACTACAACACACTAATGAACGTTGAGGATGAGAACGCCACTGACATTATCATCCACTGGAAAAAATCATACTACATAAAGACAGGACGACCACACAGCTATTGCATCAATAGATAACACTCATACAGGACTCCTTGCTGTAGCAGCTCAGACGGCACGCTAGGCAATGACTAAGGTAGCAGAGGGCATTTGATGATCAAAATGCGAGAGTTCAGTATATTGGAACATAAAGCACTTCTATGGGAGGGCGATATTTTTAATGACACGTAACACGTGGCTCCACTTATATCCCACATGGTGGGAATGCAAGTAGAGGTTTCACTTCAAACAGCTGAATAAAAAATGATTAATTGCACACATTCATCGCTCCAAACACGAACACAGCTTCTGTAAACCAGATGTTTCAACTTGTTAAAAAAACGTTTTTCAGAGTTCACGTTGAAAAAACTTTGAACTAATAGCTCCAACGAAATGTTCAAACCGCAAACTTGGGTAACTTGCAGTCCAAGAATATTTAATTTTATAGTTTTAAAACAATTCGTCCAGTATCTAGCAACATAAGCACAAATGAAACTGGAAGCCATTTTTGTGGCAATTTCAAGGATAATGAATAAATATTAAAACCCACACTATTGAATAAACTTTACTATTGTAGTAAATCAAGTTTCTGCACCGTATCTCTTCGAGAACTGTTTCAGCAGCGGTGCTGAGCTGGTCAGTGAGGAGAATATTAAAGTGTGAAGCAGAAATGTATCAAAGAAGCCACTCGTACAGGAGATAGGGGTCACGAAACCCAGGCCTCCTCCACGTAAAAGAAATAAGAGAAGCTTCCTTAACTACAACAGCTCACCCCAACAACCTCCTGCAACCGGCGTTACTGATTGATTACGAGCGGTAATTCCCCAAGGTACACTGACGAGGACAGGCACGATCAGTTCACTCCCCGAGCGAGGCTCAGGAATCCTTCATATTCCCTGAAGAGCGTTATGTCCCAAAGATGTGAACTACAATGTCCCTCAACGTAACCTTTCGAGGGATCGAACTAACTCGAGGATATAAATATCTTTCGCTTTTCATATCATAAATCTCTTTGAAATACGAGGTGAGGCACACGAAAACAAAACAACACTTAAATAAATTACCAATGTGTATAACTCAGAGCGCATATGTACGTGTATATCACATTCACCTAATTCTTCCAGGAGTTGTGGAAGGACTACATAAAACTTTGATTTGCATTTTCTAGCAAAGAAGAGAAATAAAATTGGGAAGCGACCGACCGAGTCTTGCGTCAGCAATGTCATCCTCTATCTGTAATTGTATAATGCAACATTCTTATCTTCAATTTTTAATCAACGTGACCTCCTAAAAGCAAGAATTCATCTCGCATCTGGCTAGAACTCAAATGAAATTGGAAGCCAAGTCACTCCTTGCGTCAGCATCACAGCGGCCCGCCGTCTTCATATTCCTTATCAACCTCCAATGTTGAGGTCCGTATCCAGTTTACGATGATGAGGTGGTCAAAGTTTATCACAAGGATCTTCTTTCATGGAAGTTATTTTCTCCAAGCACAAAATATGGCAAACGAATATCTGACCTCAAGAAAACGTCGTCGCAACTTTGTGCCTGTCCTAGTTGACATAGATTCATCACTTATTTCATCTAAATTACATTTCATCTTCCTCTTTTAAGAACGTCGGAGATATTCGCTATGTCTTAATATTAGCAATAATGGTATGAATTAATGTTCCGGCTTTTACCACATTAAGAGGTAAAATGGAGTCACAGCGACGACGGCGTAAGACCTGAATCCTGAAGCAAGAGGTACAATTCCACGGTCACTAGCTGCTACTGAGACAACACGTCGACATTGATGTTATAAATACGATAGAATTATTCATGCATGAGTCAAGCAAAAGCAATCACACACATGAACGACTGAGTAGGTCAAGCCTACGAACATAAACCTTCTCAACACAGAACGTGTTCTAATGCTTCATTCCGTGTAAAGTCAAATCACACGATCGTACAAACGAGTACAAACGAGTACAATCGTCCTGTACACCAGGAAAACTGTACACATCCTCCCTCCTCCCCCAAAGTGTTGTGTGGCAGACGAGGGATGGAATTATGACAAATAAACTAGTGCAAGCATCCTATTTTCATTTATACTTTTATGAAAATGAAGCCTTATTCTTTCGAGTTTATCACCTATCGTCCTTTCGTGCATACACAACATACGTATGTACAAAGAGCGCATGTTCAAGGACACATGCATATGATGTGTGAAGGAACAAGCCATTGTGTGCTTTTTATTATAACTAGATCCACACGTGAAAAATCACGGTTTTTACTAAATTTATCATTTTAATTTGCCAGTGGACGCGGGCTTTGCGAGAGTTGCCCCATTGATGGATGTGCCTTTGGTATCCACAATACAATGCTTACAATACATGTATACCCTACGAAATTTCCTCTTATCTAAATCCGTAAGAGTGTCTATTATACCTACAGGGTGGCCCACAAGCAAGGTACCTATTTTCAAACACATCACAATTCCGAAAAAAATAACTCAATTTCCAAAATCTTTGGCCTTATACTAAGTGGTAGCCAGGTTACGGGTCAAACTAATTTAAAACATTTCTTTTCGCTTCACAATTAAAAAATCAAAGCATCATGATGAATTTCAACAGAAAAAAGTCCAAAGAAAATTTCTATATGTAAACATATACCGATTGTGTATTCTGGATACCATAATGCAAGTAAAACGGAATTGAATTGCCACAGACAAAATAATGCAATAGAATGATTTCTTGTATTTCTTAAGCTTTATCCTTGTTGCTATCAAAGCTATCGATTAGAAGAGTGTGACACACGGACAGACGGACGGACGGACGGGGCTCTTATTATAGTATAGATTCTGAAGAGGAACTTATTGCACTATTTGTAGATGTGAGCTGGTGTGAGAGGATCATGCAGAGTGTTGATGTACGGGAACGGCCAGGCAGAATAAAATTTGGTGACGTGAATGTTGGAACGCAAGCGTGATCATACTATACGGTCGTTGTGACCTAATTCTGCAGTCTTAATATTCTTCCCAATATCAGCAACCATCAAGTTGACATGTACATCACAGAATGGCAACGTGATAGAAGATTCATGAACGAGCACAAGACGCGACGCATGGAAGAAACAGAACGTTAGGACTGGTTAGGACTGAGTGGTCATATTTCAGGCTAAAGTCACGTACAAAAAATACGTAGCGGGACCGCAGTAATCCTAAGACTAATAATTATAGACCTGAAATGTTATCTTCGTCATGCATAATCAAGCAATTTTTCAAGAAAATCAATTATACTGAAATCAGTCAAATTTTAATAACTCGAGAACTACAGAGTGGCATTTGTTACTTCTAGTGGAGCATCCTTTGTCTCAAGTCATCGCTGTCATCAATATATCTCACCAGTAAATCACGATAGCTTTGTCATTTGAATTGCTTCATCAACTAGAAGCACGCACGCACATGCTCAAAAGAGGTGCCTTCACTAATGAAGATCGCCTCACATCCAAAAATCCAGAATGGAAGACGGAAGAAAGCTTCCGTGTTCGAAGAGAAGTTTTTCGAAATCACTCTTCGGACACCTCCACGAGAAGCTAAGGAGACAGTAAAACCAAAGTCTTTATGGACTACAAAATAGAAACATACAGCAATACTCCCTATACGAAAAGAACTCTCGAACTCACCAGGAGAGAAGCTCGAAAGTCCTACCAACTCTCAAAAAAAGCGCTGAATCCCGCTATACTGATACACTGCAAAAGACAATCTCAGAAGTACACTGCATTGAGGTATGAATACTGACTGGCGAGGTGATCGGTAGCATGGGCACGTTTGTTGCTTCGCTTCAATACAGTTCAATTGCCGATACTGATTGCATATTCATCCCTAATACCAAATCAATTACCGATACAGTCCTACTGTAGAATGGTACTATCGGTACATACCGACGTAATTACTGATGCTGACAAAAATATTTCAATAATAATATAATGTTTATGTATAGGAGTTCGAGGAAAAAATCGGAACATCTATCAAATTTATTGAATACTTATTTTATACGGAGTTCACCTTCCTTCAGTTTTATGAAGCTTTGATTCATCTAGGAATGGATTCAGAGAGCTTTTGGACTACATCAAAAGGAATCTTGAGCCATTCCTTCTATAAAAACCTGTTCTAGCTCTTGTATGATAGAAACAACGGTGTAGAGTAACAATTTCCAGCTTGTTTCAAGACGCACCGCAAATGCTCAATTATATCAAGATCTGGAGATCATAGGGGCCGGCTCATATGTGGTAACCCAATACTACTGTACATATACTCTATGACAATTCTGGACAACATGAGCGGTGTTTTGGAACCGTGTTATCTTTGAAAGCTCACTCATAATTAGGGAACATTTTGACAATAGGATGAACCTGACCTCTCAAAATATAAAGATAATCTTTGCTGGCGATACTACCATGGAGAGCAGCGATCAAACCTGTAGAATAATGAGAATAGTACGCTAAATTGGTAAGAATACTACGCCCAAATTACAGCTGACCCTTTTATGGCCTTCACTGTAAGAAAAACATTCAGAATTCAAAGTTTCGTTGACCTGTTCCCGCACAGAAACTCGTTCTACAGTAGAAAAAAATGGAGTTGATTAAGTCAGAGACTCGTACTTGTTTCCATTGGTCTGTCGACAAGCCCTCGTGATCCCTACACCAGTCCAGCCTCTTCAGAATGTTTCGTTGAGAAAGCAAAGAACCCTCTATGATATCCGACTTTAGTGGCAGTTGACTTGTTATTTTTTCAAACACAGACAATTTCATCCCTCGTCGGTTTCTTTCAGTGAACTTCGAAGGTTTTCCGGAATTGCTTCTCCTGCTGGAAATTTTGCTTTACTTCTCGAACTTTGTCATGGTCCTTGCTATAGTAGCTCTCGAAAATCCTAGGAGTTCAACTGTTCTGGAAACGGAAACTCGGCAAATTGAGCTCCAACAACTTTCTGTTTTTCGAATTACTTGAGGTCACACACTTTAGCATACTTCATATCTCAGTAAGATCTACACAAAAAATAATGAAACAAGATAAATAAACAAACAAATAAGTATTCGTAATACAAGGCTTCTTTAAAATCTTGAAGTAAAATATCTACCATTCCAACTACTTGATCCATACTCTGTACCTTAGCACTGTCCCCAGATCCGGGTGTGAACAGAATTCAGATTTAAGAAAATCGCTATAGTAACTAACTTTTCAGAGGACAGGAGCTTTTCGTGAAACTCTGCATCTCTCGCTGGTGTATCTGTGTCATATAATTTTGAGGTTTCATCAGCCATACCTTTGCAACAAAAGATAAGGTGCGCCGCTCATAGCGCTAAATAAAATAATTAATGGTCGACAGACATGCTTCCCCATCGGGTCTCCAGCGCAGATTCATGCATACATGTCTCTGATATCCAAACCTCCTCACTCGCGCTACCCCCACCATTTCCCAGTCAACACGATATCAGGACACCTCTGCAATCAAAGCACTACATTCCTAATTAACTAAATTTTAAATTCGTCGGTCGGAATCTGATAAAGAACAAAAGAACCACGACGGTTGCTTTGCTCAACAGCACTATCGTTGTATATCAGATGGTAGTGATGAACAATACGTTTTATATCGTTTTTTGCATAGCTGATACACCAACCATGAACAGAAGCTAAACTTTTCTCGCTACGCCCAAGCCGCACTGGTGTGACGCATGATGCACCTACACCCGGTGAAGAAGATTAAGCCTCCCATGATGCAAGAACACCCTATGACGGGGTACGAAACTCCCCCCCCTTCCCAGTGTGAGGGATGCAGAGTGCCTGCACTGGGGAATACGGTGGGTTGCTGCTATGCATCAGTAAAAAGCCGGATTTAGAACAACGACCCGCGCTGCTTAGAGATCAAGGGCCTCACTGAACATCTCCGGCCTGTTTACTTCGTCAACCAATCTTTCTCAAAAAATTTGAAGTAACTTATTCACTTTCATTTTATATTGTGGATTATTTTACTTCAAAAAAGCGTTACCGGTCACAAAAGTGCAGGATGTTTGCCCAGCAATTACTTGAACAATTGAGCGTCCCAATAACGTTAACTCAGAAATATGAGAGCATGACCAATGTTCGTCCTTTTGCCTTCCTACCGGAAAAATGAATTCAGTTATTTATTTTCGTACAAGCTTATACAATTTTCAATCTTATCGTAACATCTGAAGTGTACAGAATGACTGATTTCGACTTCTTCATTGTCAGGACTTGTCATTTACGAGAAGACTTTAATCACACAGCCAACAAAAATATAATGAAAGAAACAGGGGTAATCCAAACAATAATCGTGAATGTTTTATCAGCATTTCTACACCACTGGTACTTTTATATCGTTACATCTGCAGCTAAGAAATACTGTGAGTGAAAATACATCCTGACAATACATGAGGAAAATGAATGGTATATGAAAAACCGTCAAAAAGTATCCAATTTTCACGACCTCCAGGCAAAAAAATCAACAGCAGTGCACAACCATTGTGAAGAGAATAAAATTCTTAATTAGCGCTATAAACACCATGTGGAAACATAATACAACGTAATTCATTCATAGCTTCAAAAACTACAGAAAAAATAGCACGATGGACACTCGCACAAATAACACTCTACTATTGCAGCACAACTCGCACAAGGCGAAAATTTCACATCTACGCGTAAGTTACGAGCCCTCATCTAATTCTCATGTGTTGTAGTCAGTACATAGAACAGCAGGGCCTGGGATATGGGTTCTTTCTTCTAAACAAACAGGCGTCTTTGTCGCATGAGGGCGGTCGGAAAATGACACCGTCGTACAACTGATCTATAAATAATTCATTGTCACCTGCTGTGTGCAAAAAGTTATTTTGCACCAGTGTATGATGAGAGCAAATGTAAATTGTGGGGAAAATGTTTAAGAAGTCAATGCTCTAAGGCAAGTAATATTGCGTAAAATTGATTTGTGCCAAGGGAATGAAGTTAATCAGTTAATAAACGGTAAGAAAGGTAATATTCGATTGGGCTGAAAAGCCAGTACTGATTTCGGTGAGGCTATCGGATATCGGTAAACAAAACTGCATTTCTGCTTAGTTACAGTAAAGTCATCAGTAAAAGATAGTATCTTTATCGGTTGTTGGCTGTAATTTTGATACTTGTTTCAATGTAATTATCCTAACTAGAGTTTATATAGCCCTTGGTTCAATAATCATCATTTGAAAATTCCTGAAGCCATCTATAAGACAAGAGATTGGCTTTTTACTGCCGACATCCAAAAATATTTAACTACTATCATATACATTGCGATTTCGTATTAATGGAAAGACAGAAAATTCGTTAACACTTGGTCAACATTTTCGGCTGAAATCTTTTTACGAGCGAGCTCTAGCGAACGTCTACGAATTCAAATTTGTACTTGAAAATTAATAATAACTCTTCAATGGCTACTAATAAACGACAATTTCACTATGCCTTGCTTTTCTATGACCACATGGTAATGCAACACTCAACACAAATGCATCTTAACATTAGTTGGAAGCACTGAAACCTTATGTAAACCATCTTTCAAAACTATTGGTTTTGACATTGATCCTACAAGTATTTGCTGAAATAAATTCACATTAAAATATCCAGAACATTGTTTCCATGTTATAAGTCATGGACAATAAGAAGGTCAGTCAGAGCAGACAAGTTAAACACAAACCACAGCGACATGGGTTAGCATCCGCCAATTCTGATGCATGGGCATGTTATTTCTAAAGTATCTGAGTATCTTCTCCACATCAAGGAACACTGGAATCTTATCCTAATTTAGGAAGTAGTGTGTTTTCTTCTTGGTATCAGAATAACACACTGCATAATTTCAGAACAGCTCACCACTATATGATCGGTCATGACTTCAGTATCAATACGTTCTCAAAGCCACATAACAGAAACCCAGCGACAAACCCAACACAACGGTACACGCGGCAAAAGAAACTATAATACCAACTCTCGATCCCAGTACAGATACGCTTCAGGTCATGTGATCGAAAAACATCAGATCTGGCACAACTCGAAAACGCGACCCTGATTTTAACTCGAAAGTTGCCATAACTGTAAGAGTATATATTCTAGTGCGCAAGTCTGATGCAATCAAACGCCACCTAGTTTATTTCGCTGCCACATAGTGTTTTGAAAACATTTACATGTTATCGTGAGTCGAAACAAACAACACACTCTCAACAGATAAGAAACAATGCATGTAAAGGTAAAGTGTTAAGAGCGTACGCTCGTATTCAAGCAATGAATATAATAAAGTTCATGAATTAAAACAATTTCTGACTTTATGATAGTCTTAAAATATATTTTCATGAATTTTAAAGCTTTTCGAGTTCTGTGCCAGCACTCCTCATCACTTGTCCTCTTTTTTGCCTTTCCTCCACATTTTCCTCTCCCACGTCTCCTCTTCCCCTCACCTCTTGGTCTACTACTCTTCGCCTCACTCAGTCTTCTGCTCTCCCCCTTACTTCCTGGTTATGATATTCTCCCTTGCATTTTCCCTTCGTGTGCTCTCATTGGAATTTTTACTTCATTAGTTTTGCCCCGCTTGTGCTCAAGAAAATGGCAGAATGACAAAGCTCCCTTGGTGCCACAAGCAGCAAGAGCATTCGATCAGAAGAAGCAAGGCGGAACAAATAAGATCAGAAACAACTTTAAAGCCCGAATTTATTAACACAGAAAAACTGCATCCGTGTTGGCTTCTTTGATTAGTTAAGGTCCACCTACTTACTGACAAATCCTAACAAAAGACAAATAAAAATTCAAATTGAAGCTATTCTTTGTCCAGTTATATCATCTTTGTTGTCGAATGCGTTAGAATATTTCAAGATCAACAGTAATTTTATTTGATATCATTCTCACGGAGTCCTGCAAGCCAGCCGTTACAGGTTCTCTGAAATAAATACTAGATTCAAATTTTGCTCAAGTAAACTACAAAGAGTTTCGGTCCAAAGAGAATAATGTATTTTTGTTGACAAAAAAAATGTTCTAAGCATAAATCCACTGGCTGCTTTGCATGAAAAAATAATACAGACAAGTAAAGTAAAAACAAACATTCAGTGGAAGACACTTTTGGTTTCGAATACGCATAGTTGCCGATCAAACCAAATCTAGCACATTGTTAATGGGTTCCGATTTCGCACCGTCCAAAACAATATTTTTCTCAAACTTGTAACCGGTAATTCACAGTCATCAATGCATGATTTGCTAACATATTCTCCACAATCTTAGATCTACCAAAGTCAGTCAAGACCAGCAACGCAGTAGCTTGCTTTCTCTTAGAAATTTTAGCAGCCAATTCACCTGCCAAACGTCCAGCTTAAGCTTTTCCTATTGGGTTCAGCTATCAAAAAAATTTCCCCGCCGATCCTTAACGTCAACGCCGTCGTTATTTAATTCTTATCTTACGTAACACATGGATACACAAGGTGCAGCAACATAACTTCCTTTTTTCAAAGCAAAGCGCTTTGAAAAAAGGAAGTTGTGTTGCCACACCCTGTACTTGTACGCGACTGTACGGTGAGTCAAACTCCCCCGCAAGAGGCAGAGGAGGATAAACAAAAAGGATCCACACTGAACATTGTTGCATGATCCAGCTGCAAGAAGCTAAAATTATGCATGTACTCTGTGCCATGGAGTGTAAAGCACATTCACGAGGACAGGTATTGTTAGTATGCCTGTTCAAGAAGAGCTTCAGGAATCCTACGTAGCTCCGAAAACGGGGCAAATTCCCGGAGTGTGAAGTCCCCAAGTGATACTGCAAAACAATGTAGGCGTTCACTAGTTTTCAAACGCAACACATTCTGATATACCAGAGAGAAAGAAATTTTAAGCACTACTAAAGTAAGCCTGAATAAAATGTGGCTAAGCTTCCAAAACATACAAATATTGAATACAATAATTTTCTGTCGTCTCCAAATTAATGAAACATTAAAATAAGTCATTTTCATCATTTTTATCACATTCAGCTGGTAAAATTTTTATATTTTATTTGCACAAACATTATCTAAAACGTACACTGCCCTAGCACTAAATTGATTATAGGCAATTAATAGAAAATAGCATTGAGGCTTCAATCACGTGCACCAAAACTGTATGAAGCAGCCGAAAAACAGTAACTGAAGAACTAAAACAAGGAAATAATGAAGACACTTGTCGAGCAAAAAATAATTCAAAAAAGACGAACCAGTAGTGCGTAACTCGGGACATCCCCGGTGCTATAAAAATCCAGAGGACTCCCCGAACTGGCCGGCTCATCAGTACGCACTCCTTGCGAGGTCATGCTTAGTACGATATACATTTATTTGAATTATACATCCTGAAAGCTCTGTGAGATCGAGTAAAAAGGCTATAACCATGAAAAAATAAGTGAAATAAGTTGCACGGTACACTGAGCACCAGTAAGCTTACCTGGCGCCTGCGAACATTGAAGGTCTATGTAGAATGTAAGCGGATACGAAAAAAGGAGTTGGTGAAATACAACCATCCAGCGGCTGGTATCTCTAGCAGCCACCAAAGTATAGATTGCTAGGAAAAATTATTCAAAGCATATCTAATTGTAGGCGCGCATAGCGAGAGAATTTGCATATTTTTAATTCGCTACATTTTGTTAAAATGTTATAACCGTAACTACTTTAAAAGCGTTTGAACTAAATCAGCTGATGAACATTGAAAGTTTCCAATCATGCTTCATAAAAGCCATCTTCAAGAAGAAACTTCGCTACGACTTCATAAAAGAGCTTACAAAAGGTACAAGTATGGTCTTGAATCGATTGGCACGTCCTGCGTCAACCCCCGCGGTAAAACAGCAAGCGTAAACATCTCCAAAACTAGCACATGAGAATGTGGGGATAAAAAAAGCTACAAACACAGTCGTAGAAGAGACCGGTCTACCAGCTACTCCCCAGCAAAAACGGAAACGGTATAGTGAAGACCAATCCAATTTTCAAACTAAGCTAACTAAAGGATACTGCTACCAAGTTCTCCATTCTGTCGTTTATAGTTAACTTCTGACGAGAAATTCGGAGTACGCTGATCAGAACAAATGCATTTAAAATTCCCATCCTACGGAATAAGTTCACCGCAATGCTCATTTTCCGGAGAATGTGCTACAAGACTAGCTAAGGAGCAATACCCGTCATTGTCCCACGTTTGAGTACGAGACAAAACTTTAAGGCTCTTAAGAAAGAGCGAAATGAAAAATCCTGATAGTTTACCAAGCTCATAAAAATCTTTGCCCGCACCAGCCAATTTTTTTCCAAAAGTCGTAGTTTTACTTTGAGCCAACAGAATGCTCTTAATATTTATTCACCTTTAGTGGTTTTCGACTTACAACGTAAGCTAAATTGAGAAGACACTAGTTTTTAATGGCATGAAATGAAATCCATCATGTTTGAGGACCGTAAATGAAAACTGGTAATAAGTTGGAGCACAAATCTTTTTTCCAATTATTAACCCATTCCAAGCGGTAGGGTGCCTGCTAAAATCTGCAACAATTGTAACAGTCTATATATAGTCATTACCACTGTCAGCGACTGTCAGTTTGAAGCATTATATTTAGTGTCTCCGCTAAATAGAAGAGCAGGCTTGTAACTATATTTAGTCGCTGCCTTTTAATACGACTTCAATTTGATGTAAATGTTTCAAATATATTAAGAAGAAACATCAATATCACTATAGTATTTTATTCCGCATGATGCTTTACACAAAATGACAAAAAAATATTTCATTTTGTTTACATATTAATGAGAATAAGTTCAAGTTTTTATTAGTAACTTGAGTGTTTATCTAGTCAGTCAGGCACAATACATATTCCAATTGAAGGGTGGACAGCACTAGTGGACTACTTGCATTTTTTCCCACTGGAAAAAATGTAAGTAGTCCACTAGTGCTGTCCACCCTTCAATTGTGCAAAAACATATCGTTCAGCTATAAAAATAGGACCTTATTTATCAAATGTGAAATGAAACTCGTAAACCGAACACATAAGAATCTGCAAGAAATACTACAAGCATTACTAGATTAAATCTAGTTAGTAAAAATATATATATACATTTCATTTATACAAAAACACTTTAATAACAAAAAATAAACATTTTATTTATCAAAAATAAAACTCTAAAACAGAGGACGTAAAAAATGACATTTTTTCAGCAAATATGAAAGGAAATTCTTAAACTGATCTTGTAAAAAATAATTTGTTGATTTAAACTGAATACATATAGCATGTAAAAGCATGAAAAATGTGATACTTTACAGATGATTTTACAGATCACCAGGTAAACGTTCTAAGAACTGCAATAATCTACTGACATCACCATCATCTACGTTTAGTTTTCTTTTACGAGAAGACATGGTCGAAAATATGAGTATATTATTTGTAAAAAAAAAAGATAGAACATATTGGTGAACACACTAAATGTAAGTAAATTGAAGATCACGAAATGTACGGAAATAAAAGTAATTCAAAACAGTTGTATCGAAGCTAGAGAAGCAGGACGCGTACTCATCATCTTGACCCGCTGCCACGCACCAATCCTCATCATTTCATTTATGACACTGGCCATGATTGCGCTAATTGACAATGAAATAACAGTAAATATACCAGATACCTCTATTTTAGACACAATCTATATATCGTAGTAGTCGCTAAACTCTAACATCAAAAATAAGGCAGTAACTATACATAGACGCTCCACCGAATGGGATCATTCTTGGGAGGATCTATATGTAGTTCCGCCGCTTGGAATGGGTCAAACTTCGAGTTAGCAAATGAATAGCCAGATAATATCATCTTTTCTGAAAAATATTAGAAAAATCTAGGTTTACTGATGATGTATGAGAAAAACGGAGGGTAAAAATGTTCCAAAAAAAAGTTTCAATAATATCGTGTAAGTATATCTGCGTGTAAGTAATGCAACACAGTTTCGATTTACGCCATTTGTACCTTTTTACTTCAAGAAAATCTTCCTTAGTTAACCTTCATAGAACTTTTATTCGAACTATGATTTCTCCAGTAGCCAAACGCTCTAATGTACAATAAGGAACCTCATTAGTTAGTCCAGCAAGTCCTGTGAGATCGTATAAACCCACCAGCATATCTGAGGACTTAACTCTCCTCTAACCATCGTAGGATCTCTAAAGTCTTGTAATGAAACTGCTGACTCTGGCCTCGTCTGTATGCAAAGATTTAGCATTCATAGAAGTTGCCCTTACATGTTAGCAAAAGATTGATATGCTCTCATAAGAAACGGTCTCAGCTGAATTTTGAAGTTAGCTAGCCATACTTAATTTTCTGCCTATCTCCTTGGATGATCGAACACTTCGTTCTATTGACCACACCTGTTGTTTCATATTAATTACTTGTCCACGTATTTCATTTTTTCCATATTTTGGATAGGAGATGAACTTGACAAGTCGAAGTGAATGAACAAAGCCATCCAGTCTTTCAAATAATCCGTGAAGCAGCACCACCTTGCCTCCAAACGCTGGCTTACAACAACACGCGAAGAGCATGGAAGCCAAAAGCAAACTACCTATTCTACGCTAGGTATCTGAACTCAGTTTGATGGAGATTATAGAAATACCAAGTTTTATGAATCATTTTCCAGCACGATTAAAGGGTTTTAGAATCACGTGCGTTTACAGGTCTATGGTAACGTACTAATAAAGTTACTTTAAATTGTTGCAAACGTACCTACGGATTCAACTTTTCTGCTTGAGAGTGCACGACCAAATGAAGCCTGCTATAACAGAAAGAAGTTGTTGAAAAACAGCTTTACTACAAAACTAAACATCAAAAATTTCCTGTTACTAGTGTAACTTATTCTACAGAAGCAGTTAGGATACCATTGATTGGCTATAATCACTGATACTTGGATACACTGACGAGAACAGACACTACCATCACATTGCACCGCGTGGAGATCAAGTGTCCCACATGTAACCCAAAAAGGGTCAAATTTTCACATTTTAAAAATTGTCAGCCCTCAACCCCCTGAAGAGCAAAACTCCGAATGTCTCTGAACCCTTATATGCACATATAATCAACGTGTTAAAAAAAATTAAATATATATATATATTAAATTAAATATATAAACTTTACCATTTTATTAATTTAAAAACGTCTTCTACATTGAAATAAATTAAAGGTTGTATTATATTATGCACTCCGTGCCACAAAGGCGAAGACGCCATCGGCAAAAAAATCGTTTTCTACGGTACTGAAATCTCCCACCAGATTATTTGTTGGCCCGTCAGTTAAGTGATGTTGTTCGCCGTTCAGGCGCAGTAGCCCCATTGAAATAACAAGGTTCCTATTTTGCTAACTTTGTAGGGCGATTCCTCATGACTGGTTTTTGGTATTTTCGTCTCTGTGGCACACAGCGCCTCATATGATATATAGTGGAGATACTGGTTCAGTTAGTATCATACATCAAACACGGTGCATCAAAAGATTAAAATTGCCTGTTTATGAATCAGGGCCCGAATAGTTTTAATCAATCATCTTCTCAACGTACACTTGTGCAGGAAAACTGCACACACAATATTAAAGCAAATATTGAAGCCTACGTAGATTCTAAACCGCAGGTGGAAGACACCAAACAAATATAAATGTTTAGCAACTGGTTGTTGAACTCACGTAAGGTAAACACAGGTCTGATGTAGAGGGAAAGCTCTTCAAATTAGTGTAAATAAATTTTACTTAGACTAGACTCGACAGAATTCGCGGCCATGAAAACGAAAATTCGCTTCA
>VCRD01000174.1:78731-190380 GCA_006783055.1 Trinorchestia longiramus
TTATGGCGAGGGCGAGACGCATTCTTATGGCGAGGGCGAGACGCATTCTTATGGCGAGGGCGAGACGCATTCTTATGGCGAGGACGAGACGCATTCTTATGGCGAGGGCGAGACGCATTTTTATGGAGAGGGCGAGACGCATGCTTTTGTAGAAATCAATGCACGTTAAATTAGTAAAGACTAGACGCTTCGTTTGACGTTGGCGAAGAAGCTGAAATATTTTTGCTCACGAATATCACACCCCAGCATAAAAAAAACGCATACAAAGCAGGAAAATATATCAGATTCTATCATTCCAAGACGTAGATAAACCACAGTAACTATATAGCACTAATAACCCTGTAATGTACTAAAAGTATAGTTAGTACTAAGCTTGTCCATGGAAAGCCAGTCAATTGCAAGAGTTGTAAGCCTGTAAGTTAGGTTGGACGAACAGTTTCCAGAAGGCGTAGGGCATCAAGTAAATAAACGCGCCCTTCACATCAAAGAAAAACAGAGCCATAGATTTGTGATGTATGAAACATCATACAGGAATAATATGCTTAACTGAAGCTGGCCCAAATGTTAAGACTTAGGTACTGAATGCGAGACAAAAACATGCAAGCTAATTTTACAAAGAAACTATCTCGACAAAGTTTCGAGAACAGCATTGCTACATGGCTAGACGCAGAATTTAGATGAACCATTTGAAGCGGAAAAGATTAGTTTTGAAATTCAAGGTCAAACTCCACTTGTACGTAAGAAATTCAGGAATTTTTTTTAATTTTCAATCAAAATTCTTTCAAAGATATATTTGTATACGCGTCCGTTAATTTGCCATGAATTTTCAAACAGGAGAATAGAATTCGAGTCAATGTTTGTGCCAACATTCCAGTTTTAATTTTTCCTTAGTCCCAGTGTTAACTTGGACGTTCAGGAGCAGCATGTGATTTTCAAGTTAAACAAATGACAGTTCTGTACAAGCACGACGGCGAAAACTTAGTTCTTACCTAGAACATAAAATTAAAAATAAATGGAGAATCATCTAAAATAGGAGTTCCCAAAATTTCTCTGACGTTTTACCCCTTCAGTATTTCGACAGCTGAGCATGTACCCCTGAATTTTTATGACAGAGAAGAGAGTACAAAAATAAAATTCCAATAAGTTTTTAATAGAACTTTTAGGTTTTATGAACTATTAACTAACATTAAATGTACCCTTTCAGATGAACAAATGTACCCCTAAGGGTAAATGTACCCCAGGTTAGGAACCCCTGATCTAGAACATAGACTGCAGTAGCTTTTATTGACTAGACGTGAGGGCGGTTTTTCTGTAAGAAACCACTTTTTTTAGAGGAATAATGGATCTGATTGCGGGTAGGCCGGTTCTAGTACGAATTGATAACGTTCAAATAAAATTCCCAGTTGCTACTTCGATAAAAAACTTAACACGTTTGTTGCGATTGCCTGATTGGTGTAAAACTTCACTTTGTACGCATAGTCACTAAAAGACTTGGAAAAAATTACAGAACCTAACCTCAGTGACTCACCGGTGGGTCGCATCGCAACAAACGTGTTAACAGATGTGTGATATCAACAAATACCGCACCAACTCCAGAGAACTAAATTTGGTTTAGGGCAGAAATTTCATGATTCATAAAATTCTGAGCGTTCTCTAGATCGCTAATGTTATTAATATTTCGTTCCCAACTTGAACTTTAGCAGTAAATATTTAAGCCTAATTTATACCTTGATCCTGATGAAAATGCTATAAATACCGAACAAACGTATTCATTGCTGTACAATTAACACCACACAAACAAGGCAAGCTAATCTGTATCTGTCTATCCACCTTCTAATTTTCTATGTTCTACTTTTTACCATCACTACACGTAAGCGAAGTATGCTAAAATTTCGTGGTAAGACTCTAGACACTTGTAAATCAAGACTATTGAGCCAACGCACGTGTTAATCAAGATTAGCGTAATATTCAATAACAGTTTTATGTACGGACGCACTAGGACGTGTGTATATCCCAAGAAAGAAAAAAGTTCATGTAACTACAAGCAGGACAAAAAATATTACATGTTTAGGAGGACAAGAAGAAAATGTGTGCATCAACATTGAGATAACCATAAACTTTAATTTTTCATACTCACCCAAAACCCATTATGAATATGTTCATCAAAATTACCTAGGGGTGTGCTTCATTTGATCGCATGAACTCGTAATTCATTGTAACATTCCAAACATTCCGCCGCAACGTTCCGCGTAGGAACACCACATTTAAAACCATTTTTAAAAAAGGAAGTTAAGCAGCTGCGACAAGCACTTCTAATCTTTTTTAATAATTACGATGAAGATAATAACTTGTGGGATTACCATTAACCACTTGGCATTTTCTTACTAGCAATAATCCAACTGTTACACTTCCTTGGAGTCCCGTTGTACTCAGATCTATGATAAGGCATTCAACATTTCCGGATTCCACACACAAAATCGGACCAATATTTCGGTCACTGAACCAAAAAGCAGTGACATCATATTTAGCAACTAAATGAAAACATGCACATTACTTTCCAACACTTATAAGTCTCAGAGAAAATGCAGGTACCCATCGAACACGGAACGCTTTGGCACCTGTCACACACTTCAGAGCGAGGCGTTACGCACAACCACACACGGGGACAGTTCCTGTACAACTGGCATTAGGCATAGTGGCATTTTAAGGATGCACAGGAAGGCCGCTGGCGACAAACACTCAAGCTCATTCTCAGCCGTAGCTGGGGGAGGGGGAAATTTGAAACAAATTGCATGGGTTCACGCCGGCGAATCCGCTTAGATGTCGAGGCTTTGTCTGCATTTATTTATTGTAAGTACTATGGTCTGCAACACGTGATCGATGCAAGTACTATGGTCCGCAACGCGTAATTTGCATACGAATAATGGTCTACAACACGTTATTTGTGTGAGGATTATGGTGTTACAAGTGATTTGTGTAAGTATTGTGGTCTTCAATACGTGATTTCTGTATGAAGCTATGAGCGGAAACCTTGCCGCTATTCCGTATCGACTGCTCGCAATTTTTAAGTCTTAGGTAGAGGTAACTCCTGAAGTCGCAACTACAGTGGTGTTGTAGGAACCCTTACTGGTGCTCCTGGCTTCCAGTTATTTGTTGGTGGTATTTAGTTCTCTTCTATGCTAATTTTGAGAGGGTTTCTGCTCAAGGGGATGCTTCTCAGTTCTCTCGACCCAGACTCTTTTTACCACACTACACAAGTGTTAAACCCAACCATCGACGATAGTTTCAGCTAATGGATTCATTTTTCATTGATTTACCGACACGAGTCCACGCCTAAGCTTCTCGTGCGTTGCGCCACTCAAGCAGCAGAAAAATACAGATCATTTTATGCCGAGTCAATCGTGATGTTTAACAATTTTTAAGCGAAAATTAGCTCGCTAATCCACGCTCTACTTCTACACGTACAAATATCATTGACACTCTCCGTTAAAAACAAGGACACACAGGTTGAAAAAATAAAAATGACGCCCTTGGTTGTCCAGCAGTGATGGAGCTCGTAATTCTCGCACGTGTGGTTGATCTATTCTGATTTGCATAGCTAAAACTTCACCACGGATGTCAAGGTTGAAAGACGCATCCAGACTTGACGCTATTATGCAATCATAAAAATATCTTTGAAGCCAGAGAACTGATAAATCTGTTCCCCTTTTAGCTCTAGAGCAAGATACAAGGGAATATCATAATTGGGTAGTGCTACGGGAATAGCACACCTAGCAGCTTCCCAACTACGAACAAGGCCAGTTTTGAAATTCTACTTCCACATAAAACAGAACAAACGCCTTGTACTAATAAAGATTGTGCTACGTAACTAGTGACGGTAGCACGACATTGATAGAACATGACTAGTGATAGTAGGAAGACGTTGATATAATGCAACCAGTGACGATAGCACAACGTTCCTATAATGTAACTTTAGACGGTAACACAATGTTACTAGAGCTAAAGCTGTTAAATCGCTGTAGCTCGTTGATACAAGGTTAATAGAAACGTTCAATTTCCAGGTTACTGGCAGATGTAACTGGTAACATCAGCAGAAAACTGTTATTAGTGAACGAAGACTCACTCTCTTTTCATGATTATCTTGATCCACGGTCTTTCTGCTCTCTCCTTGTCGAGCCCTGACAGCAGTACAACGCAAGCATGAATTGTTCTGAGATCATCATCCTCACTCACTTCAAACGATTTTGTTTTACGGGTTGATTCCCATTCCTGAGAACAGTGGTAAGTGGATATTCTTAATTCTTCTGTTACTGAATACCACTCCAGGGTATCAAGTGTAATCTCCGGTACAAAATTCTGCCCAGGGTCAGAGCGCAAAGCTCACGATGGTTAGAATTCTAAGGTCTGCACTTTCCAGTCAATCGCTGGTGTGAAATTGTGATCTCTCTGCACATTCTAGGTATGATAGCTTATATTTTTCTCGCCTACCACTGGTATAATAAATGCAATCACTATGCACATGCTAGTTTGCATTTTCCTGTCTACTGTTGGTTAAATAAACGCAATAACTATGCACATGCTTGGCATGCCAAAACAAAACTCAATATGAGTACCAATTAAAACTGCTTAACAGAACTCCTTAAGATAGTTTCAAATAGGTATACATACATGGGTAGAAAGTATTGATACATAACCTGTTTTATGTAAATTAACTGTAAAACAATGGTGTGCATATGCTTGTAGATTATTTAACAGGTTTCTAAACTGTGCATGAAATACACCGTTTTCTGATTGTGATACATATTGTACGTGTGTCATAATGTTTCTTCTGTCGTTGGCTCTGGCAATGCCAGGAAATGCAGTAACTTCAGATCGAAAGCTGGAAGATTCTATCGGTAACACCAGCAGCTTCCAGAGACGTGTCGTCGGTCTCACTCAGGTGAGATAGATTCTTCTTTTTCATCGTCTTCAAGAAGAACTATTAGTAACACAAGCACAAAGATGACTGTGCATTATTTTGCATGTAATACGTAATGATTTTGCCAGTAATCGTATAATTACATTTGGTACCTGTCATGTAGACAATGTATTTGACAACAAACATGGATAATGTAGTACACACTTCTACACAGTACTGTACTCGTGTTTCTGTAAGGAAGAAAGATAACCTGCTTAAATAAGTCGTCAGGTAGAATTCTAGTGAGTTGAAACAATATTTTTCAGAACATGCGGTATAGAAAAATTGTAAAATGCTCAATTTCTTCATTACTTTCGTGGTGCATCTCTAGTGGTTATGGAAAGACAAATCGTCTTTATAATAGGTTACTATTTAACCTGCGAGAATAAATATAATAGGAAAAAGCTAGAACGAAAATGCAACATTCCACCATTGGTTCAGACACTCGTGTATAGCATGGAAGAGCTGCAGTATGTAATATATGGGCCATTTTATACTTTTTCTTGTACTCATTGCATTGTATGAACTGGTGAAGTTATTTCAGTAGTCTACTGAATACTTTTACATAACTAGTCTGTGGTTAATTAATTTCAACAATTAATGAACCGACATCAACTTTTTAGTACGTATGACGCGTATCCCATGCGCCAATGTTGCAGAAATTCTCCACTTTAAAACACTTCGCTTGAATATTGCATTAGAGACAGCGTAAGTGGATTCCCCTAGATGTTACGTTTTTACCATGTATGCCAGGATATCATGTCTAACAACTTGAATTTGTAGTGTGGCTAGTAAAGTCTTCCGCATGTAAGACCACTAATGAACACACTGAGGGAGCACTTGTGAGCAACAATATGTAAATATTTCTCTATGTATCGCTCTTTATAAAGAAGACATCACGAAAATAAAAACACAGGTCAGCTATCCAACACCACACTTGACGCATTACTGGGCACATTTTCGTGCCGAAAATGGAACAACGATTTTATACTATTTTTATTTCTACATCCGAGACGTTGATGAAGGATAAATAATGCTCGAGAAAAGAACACACCTAATTTTCACGCGTCCAACTTTATTCAAGGCACTAACGAAACTTGTTACATTTTCACAAAACTGCATCAGGATAAAAGAACATTCTTTGGTGAGTAAGATTAGGCAATGCAAGAGCGAGGTAAAGCAAGAACATATCAGTGAGTGCAAACTTCAACTCCAACCTCACTAATTTTTTAAGGGAGCCAAAAGCTATTAAAGATATACATCGAGGTCATTCATACCTTTAGTAAAGAAGGTGAGATAAATTTAAACTTAAGAAGTAATTAAAATCTCACTTGAAAATAAACTGGAATTCCGTTAAAACTCAGCCTTTTGGAAATCTGCGTTAATTGTTGAAAACGTGTTTTCTTGAACACTTGTTTTAACTCAATACAAGATTATTAACTGTGACACTTGAAACATGTTAATTACATTTTAATTCGACTGCTTGTAAAACTGTTAGTCTACTGAACAGAGGAGTTTCTATTCAGTACAAGAAAGAGACGTCAATATTCTACACATTAACGAATTACATTAATTACTCGTACATCAAAGGTTTGTTAAAATTAATATTTTCAAAGAATGTTCGAATATAATAATAAATATATTTCAAATAATGAGTAAATTGAAGTATGAAAACAGAAAATTAATTTTCTGCTGCAATGATCCAATACAGCTTGATCACATACATATATTTTCCTTCGCTCATTTCATTCAAATGCATTTTATTCACAGAAAAATAATCCCATCGCAGGAATAAATTATCTTCCTAAAGAGCTGATGCTCCAATAATATAAGTATTATTTAGTAGATAAAATATTACTTGACCTAATTGGAAATGAATTAATATTTTTCAAAGCATGAATTATAATCAGTCAGTCCCGGTGAAAAATATGTACTATTAAGACACACAATTGTCGGCCCAAAAACCTTAGATGCATCAATATACAACCTTGCCGGCATGTGTGGAGGTGAACGTTGTCAGACGTGCTAGAAAAATAAATCTGTATCCCTTCACGTTGATTATAAAACGCAGTAAAACAAGCAGGACAACTTACTACTCAACTCTACGCTCACATATGTTCAAAGCAAACCTGACATTGATCTCATCGCATGACCAAACAGTGATCTACAACGAAGCAGTCTACCAGCAGCTCAATTTTCAATATCAGCATCAAAGAGAAGTAAGTGTAGAGAACTTTCAGAATGCGTGCGGTTAACTTCCGTAAGAGTATTAAGAACTTCAGCAATAACAATTGAAATAAAATAATTATGAGGTGAAAAGTGAAGCATACACGGCTAAAATTTGCAACAAAAAGTCAACGCAAAGTCAGATGCATTTTACTGCTGTTGAGATATCTTTATTTATTATACATGACCGGTTAAATTTCATAATTTATAGTTTAGTCGACGCAAGCCCCACAAAACAAGTTTAGAAAGCCTTAAAAACACAGACCGTTATTAAAATTTAACGTTTGCGCCCCTATCTTAACTTCATGCCTAAACTATTCCCAAACTTTACATTTGCGTCTGAGTTCTCTATTCATCTCTGTATTTATCGAAATGCACTCTCGGTAGATGTAGAGAACAAATGTAGTGTATAACCTGGTATAGAACAAACACATAGAAAGTGAAAGGAGAAATGTCACTTGTCTCAGTGCGTTTTCCTGATTTTGTTCATTGACTCTGCTAACTTTCGCTTGTGTTAGTCGTAAAGCATGGCAAATTTTAGTCTGTTTGATGTTCCTGTTCCGTACTGCACAGGCATCAATTAGGGCCCAAATTTTCTGTCTCATGGACGTCGCAAACTTTTCAGTGCATAAAACACTTCCATAAACGCATAATTACAAATCTTTTACATACACGAATATTATAGTAATTAGTAAAATATTAGAGCACTGGATTACTCCGTGACAGGTATCTTTCCACCATGGTAGATGTTCCTTAGATCGAGCACATCACTACCGTTGAGGTATTTCGAAATATTTATTGCAACTACATACAACAAATAAAAATTTTACGGTTCTAGTTTAGTTTGGCGGAAGCAGCCATCGGGGAGGGACACCTTGATTTCATAGATGTTTCGTACCTCGAGCTGTAGCAACCTGATCTCCTCCATGTAACTGATTATTTGCTTTTGTTGCCAGGTACGGGCTGCTGACAGCTGATTCACGCTGGCCTCGATGCCGCTGACGGCGTACGCATTCTCCGCGGCGTCCAAACGTCTCTCCAGTGCGTCCAAAGCGTCAGAATCCAAGTCCGTGACTTGGTTGAGGAGCTGCAAGATTTCCTCCACCATCTCCTGAGCCTCCTGCACCTTCTGGCTGGCAGTGTCTGCTCGAGTTTTGGCTGTGTTCGCTTGCTCTTGAGCCTAAAATGGAAATGGTCATAATCAGACAGCGAAAATATAAAGTGTGGTTGAAATTTATGTGAACTCATAAAATAAGGGCATCTACTATTAAGTTAACGTTGCTTGCTGTGAATATGACGGTAGCTAGAGGTACCATCGGTAGACGAGTTAAAGTTTTACTGCGCATGTGTTAATTTTTCTATTATATCACAACCGTTCAACTCGCAGTAAATGTTCAATTAGGAACAGTCATCATTGAAAATATTTTTTTATGATTATAGTTTCACAGCTACTGTGGTCAACCAACAATCCGTGTCCTGATATATCCGAAAAGGTATTTTCGTGTCTCTCCATATCTCAACTACGCCTTCCGACAACAAGACAATTAGGTAGAGGCCAGCATTACCTGGAGACCGGGAGAAGAGAAGTATGGAAATACGGTCAAACAAACGATGGCAAGCACGCTCAACCTCTCCATCTAAATTACTTAATCAGATCATTCCTAATCTGTCTGCAGGTATACAAGCATCTGAGATCGATACATGTCCAAACGTACTCTAGTTTGCTTCCCTATGTAATGAGGGGCAGAAAGAAGCCCATTATTTACGTTCTAAAAATGTTAAGAGAATACAACTTCATTCCACAGTCTCAGTAGCCGTACACGGTATCGAGTTACTTACGATGCAACTTCAAAACAAGTTCATTATTTTTATTACTTATTGACTTAGCCTATGAAAGATAGCTCAAACTACGGTAGTTCCTAACAATTGTACCTGCCAGCCTCTAAAAAACACGAAAATCGTTCGAAGTGACCTCTCTTTCGACTAATTCCGAAATGGTTCTAATAATATGTTTGTGTCTGCATTACTGTTTTAGGGCAGCATTTCAAAATGTGGTTATAGTTAACAGTAACCACAAAATTGAAGAAATGGAACTCTTTCCGCAACATCAAATGTTGTTCCTCTCATATTCACAATTTTTCAGTTTTTTCAAATAATGAACAGGATGAAGGAAAATTCATGAAATTTATTTCTGATAGAAAGCAGCTCACAGATGTGATACACGGATATTTAAGAGAGTGATTCAATTGTTAGTTACCACTCCACTTAGCCTTCACACTCCACTTGCAACATTCTTCACTGCATGTAATTTTTTTGAGATTTCAGTAATTCAAACGTTCTTGAAGCATTATAGACAACTAAAAACACATCACCCAGACATGCTGAACGTTAACCCGAAACAAATATACTCAGTTTTCCTCCAGAACTAGATTAAGGATTTAATTTAGAGAAACGACGCTTCTATAGGTAAAGCGTTCATTTCATGAAGTTCGAGGAGTTAATACCTTCTAAACTAGCCTTTTAATGTTCTGTTATAAAGTAGCTAATAGATTCTACCTTTTAAAATTCACGAGTACAATAAAATCAATAAAACAACCAGTGTAAGCACGAACTTCGACTGAATTCGAAACCTTGGTACCATGTTGTAAACTAAACTTTAGGGAATACAATACCATCACTAACAAATTGTAACGAATATTCAATAATTAGTACATTATATTCCATGTTTACCCACCACAGCAACGATTAGGAGGATCTCAGCAGTAATGCACGGTATTAAGAGGTATTCCTTGTTTGATTTTAGGATCATGCATCATTAAAGGATGAGATTAAGAATCCGAGTTCTCAATCTTGTGTTCTCACCACAGGGGATGATTAATGAGTAGGTATGCAAGCAATAAATAAGAAGATGAAGCAGACCTGCATAACGAGGTCGTTGTCTTCCTTTGCTTTGTTCTCGTGGCCCTTGAGCCTCTGCTCAGCGTCCTCGACAGCGTCGCTTAGACTCTCAGCCTGCAATTTCAACTCACTAGCCTCCAGTCGAGTAGAGTCTGAGCGAGCGCGAACCTGTGAGCAGCACGACAACAATACAAATGTAGCAAATAATAGAAATAATCTTAGATATAAGTATGTATATGCTCATGTGAAAATCGCAGACACGTAGACTATGATGAGCAAATACTCCCGAGGTGAAGGAATAAAATTCAAACTTGAAAATAAAAATGAAACAGTGAAAGCTGAGGGAAGAGGGTGAAGAATGTTGAAGTAAGGCAAGAGATATGTCAAAAATAGTGAAAAATAAAAAAATGAGGGAAAATTTAGGATAGAACGTAAACGCCGAGAGTATAAAAAGGAAATGAATTTAGGAGAAAAAGTGTAAGTATCATATAAGCAGAAGAAAGAAGGAAAATAACGATAGAGAGTGACGGACATAATGACTGCAAGGAATTGAACAGACACCACGAAAAAGTTCAAATTCGGATAAAGTGAAGAGAGAGTGATAAAAAGAATTGAATTAGAAATTTGAGCTGGAAATGAAAGCTAGAAGAAAACGTTCAATGAAAATAATACAGAAGTACAATGACAGAGTATACGTAGAACAGAAATATACAGTATACGGCTACGTACACGAAAAACGAAAATAGTTCAATAAACTAAGAAAACAGTACTGAAAATGAAAAACAAACATAGAAAATAGAAAAAAGTTCTTACTAAAACCTTCAGGAAGAATTCTCGCAACGAAATGACAACTTTCATCGCATTCAAAGACACTCAAACGAGATAATATTTACAGACTCAGACAAATTGGCAATCACTTGAAATTCCACGTCTGAAAAGACGAGCAGATATACTTCCAGTGATCAATCAAACCTCACAAACCAGTACTTTCCTCTCGAGGCCACGTGATTGTGCTGCCCTGTCATCGACTGTTCCAATGGAGCGTGTGCATTCAATTTCACATAATTTAAAGTTGTCTGATTTTTCAAACGACTGCCACTTGAGAAAAATATAAATACTCCACCTCAAGCTCTCAAAATAGAGTTTTTAGCTACATATTAATGGTTGATGATATTCAGATATTATGCAATATGATTTACAGTTTACGATTGAAAAATTTGAGAGTTATTTGTTTCTTCAGTTACTCTATTAAGAATAACTTTGAGTCATTTTGTTCATTATAGAATACCATCACACCTGAATCAATTTCTCAGGTCTTGAGTGCAGAACTAAACCTTAAACAGCTAGAAGCAGCTTTCGAGATGTACAACAGCTTCTGAGCCCAAACTCCAGTCCTTCAATAATCGACACCAACATTCAACTTTTGACCAAGCAGTACGCTGGCCTAGTAAGGATTTACTGTAATCCGATACACTCCCACTATATCAGAATTAAAGTTGTCCTGTGAGAGCATAGGCTTCACAAGATAGGTGTCCCAGTTCGTGATCTCGGTGATGAAAACAATACCGTCCGAGTCGCGCGTTCTACATACCTTGACCGTAATTTTAGCGGCTGAGCAATCAAGAAGGCTCAAATTACATTACGAGTCTCTTCACTGTTAGCATTAACGCATATTAGACCACTATTTCATTCACGAATATGGATAAAATATGAGGGTCCATTCAGCTGAAAATAAATATCGCACCTCTCCAGCCTCTTTGCTAGCCTCTTCAGCGGTATCCTGCGCCTGCTTCGCGATGTCTTTGGCATGCCGAGCATCAGCCTCAGCGCCAGAAAGAGCGTTAGAGGCTTCCTGAGTTTGGGTCTCGGCAGTGTCGATGAGGCGCTCGATCTCCGCAATGCGTCCCAGGGCGTCATCAGCTGCAATCTTGCTGCTCTGCACCTGCTTGTCAAACTCTGCAGTGCGGTGAACAAATAATTAATTCATTAAGTCGTACGTTTAATGCATTGCCATGAAGATAACGGACGAGACTATATCATCTCTAGCTAGTGATTGCAACGCAATCTTAAGAACAGAGTAAAGATTTAAGCCGCTAGGATGTACAGCAGTCAAATGATGATGCACTTAGTGCTTACTAGATGATACAAACAACATACAGTAATTGTCATTATGTAGATATTGCAACACCAGGTAGGAATAACGTTAGCTTCAGACCTACTCATTACTATGGTTGGTGTTACAGCTGTTCAAGAGTTCTAAAACAAAAGTGTTACTTCACAACCAAGACCAAGAACGAAGAAGCATTTTTCAAGAATAATTAAAAATCAATATTTCTATCCCTGGAATATTCAAAAACGCACACTGGTGTTCGAAAAGACTTTTTTTCGACAACTGACATGATATGAATGATGGCATAATCAGTATCCACTAATTTATACGTAGAACACATTGAAAAAAAAACACTAACCTTCCAGCGTCATGAGAGTGTTCTGAGCTTCTTCGAGAGTTTTGTCAGCTTTTTGCACAGCCTCTTCAGCTTTCTGCTTATTACCGAAGACCTCAGCGAGAAGTTCAGACGTGATCTGCTGCTCCTCGATGCCTCTGGCCAGGAGCTCCTTCGCTCCCTCGATTTCAATGCCAATGTCGAGTAGCAGACTGCTGTGTTCTGCTGATAGGGCGTCGAGTTCTGCCTTGATCCTAACGGCGGTCTCTTCTATGTCCTTTGCCTTGTCTCTTAGCTGGTCCACGTCTAGGTTAGGAAGGGCGATGCTAGAGGCCTGAAATGCACGTTCAAGTATAGAATCCATGTTCTAGATAGGTAGGTATTAATTAATATACTTGAAAGAGTAAAATTATTATCCTGGCTATATTATAACGAACAAAAGACGTTGTGACCACTCCCTTAACATTATTTTCAAGATTTTTCCATGAATATGTCTTCAATAAAGCATTTGATTCCCTAGCTCGAACATTTTAACTCATAACTCAGCCAGACCGGAGTAGTAAACTGATGCTACACATTTATTTATGAATTGAGACTTGCCGATAATCTTCTAATTTTTACTTCGTTTTACCTGAGTGCTGAGGGAGAGAGCCTCATCATACACCAGGCGAGCCCGGGCCAGGGAAGCACGGGCCCTGTCCATGGTGCTGTTGTGGAGGCTCACCAGATCATCCATATCGTCGTTCAAGTCCTGAAGCAAAAATACAATGCCTATCATAAGTTTAACGGAATTTCTTCAACAATAAATCACTCACTTCAACGAAATGTGAATCTAGGAAATCAGTTTCCAGTGACAACTCAAAGTAGCGGAGTTACTCCTTTCAAGTGTTTTCACATTTGTTTTGCTGTTACGTATCTCACTCAGTCAGAAATGCAGTCATTGCTGGAGATACAGAAGTTGTTACCACACGCCAGTTATGTTTTTTTATACAAATAATCGGCTTCAGAGACACGTAGAATTCACTGACCCCTCCATCTTATTAATATTTTAGCTAAAAAACTCGATCACAAAATTACAGTAGATAAAGTCGTGAATACACGGACAGGCTAAAAAAATAACATGTACCTTTAGCCTGCCGATAAATTATGATTTTCATTGCTAAGTATGTCTCATGTCCATTGTTCATTACCCTAATAACGGACGACATGTTAGCTTGGTCGTCCAAAGCTTTCCGCGCGAGGACCACGGCGTCGAGGGAAGTGTTCCGTGCTTCGTAAGCAATCTCCTCGATGTGAGTGGCTTGATCTTCTTGCCTGAAACGGGAAAAAAATTGTTTATCCAAGCATTAGATCATATTCAAAAACAACAGCAATGTATATTCTGTTCGACTATGCTGTGGTTACAGACTTCAGTACACGAGTTAGACTGTCCTACATCACCTCAACCATAGCAGTGCATCATCGTTTTTCGGTCACAGGGCTTTGGTATTCTGAATTATCAAGCAAGGAGGTGAACTGGCAATCAAGCACCACCAGGAATGCGTACGTACTCAAGACAATTAATTTAAAAAAGGAATTAATAAAAAACAATTTTAAAAACAAGGAATTAATTTTGCATCAATTCCTGTCACTGGTGACTGGTATACTAATCTCTACAGAAACCCCCAGTTATTTACAATTTTTTTCGTTTCATCTATCTATATTCGAATATTCATCTCATTTTCGGTGCAATACTCCAACTAATCTAAGCTGCAGTTTATTCAAACGTTTTATCCAACGTGTCTTTCCCTCCATACCACATACAAACACTACTATTTACTCTGCTCGATAACGCTCTCACTATTACCAGCAAAAAAATTTATTCTTCGTCTTTTAATCACTCTTAGTTACGACGTCTCCGCACCCTAAGATTATTATAAGAAGAACAACGTTCTCTCACACTACGTTCACTTTACATTCATATTAACTACCTACAACACAGAACTCATTCAAAACTCTTAACACTTGACTCTTCCCAGGCACTTTACGTTTCAAAAACCAGCTATTTACGACCTCCAGTTCTGAAAACATTCCTCTTCTCCAAACTTTTCTTCACCTAACTTTAGAATTGAAATTAAACACTTCGATTTGAACACAAAGAACACTTTCGTTTCTTGAATACACGAAGACTGAACTATCGTTGACATTTACTTGATAACACCTACTTCAAATGAACCAACAGTAAAAAATCATTGAAAACAGATGAGTCAGATCCTATGCTCTTCCATTAATCCCTACAAGCTCAAGATTTACGCTGGTATTCACCTTTCTCATTCAATCTTGCATGACTACATTCCATAACTTCAAACTGCTCCGCCTTCTAGCTGCCAGGAAACAAGTTTCTCATGCCCAAGTACAGATTCCGGCGAGTTATACTCACGCATCCGCTTTTTGGCGAGCATTTCTCGCGATCTGAGACATGCGAGCAGACTGCTGGCCGAACTCCGTAGACCGCGCCATTGCTTTGTTGAGAGCCTCGTTCCCGTCCACTTGCAGGTACGTTTCCGCTTCCTGATCAGCGTCAGATATTGGATTATTGATACATTCACAAACAATACATAGCCGTAACTTTAAAAGCATTGAGCCAATGTAACGCATATATTAAAATACCAGACACTGAAGAAATATGAGACCTATGTACATGTAATATCCCGTGTGCCTATACTTCAAGGCGTACTTTGGCTCTATTGTTCCCGATGTGTTAGTAAAACAGGTAAAACAGCAGCACCAATATACAAGTTTTGACCAATACCAGAATTTCAGAGTAAAGATTGGGTGTGTATACCAGCCACAGCACAACACACGTCGGAAGAGCTGGAAATTTCAGAAACATTCATCACTCATCGTACCTATATTTAGGAATGCAACGTAGTACGAACTGAAAAAGTTAGCATAACTTCCACTTTGTGTGCAATCCGATAAGCATCAAATATCTTCCCGCGCTGGGTCTTGACTCGCTCTACCCTGAGCATGACCGAAGTGTATTGAATACAGCTGCTCACCCTCAACATGATCCAAGTACGCTCCGTACTACCTCGCCTTACACTGGACATGATTCAAGTATACTGTGTAAAGCCCAGTCTCACCCTCAGCATGACAAAAATGTCCTGCATACAGCCACGGCTCACTCTCAGCATGACCGAAATGTGCTGCGTACAGCCACGCCTCACTCTCAGCATCACCCAATTGTGCTGCATACAGCCACGTCTCACACTCAGTATGACCAAAATGTGCTGCGTACAGCCACGGCTCACTCTCAGCATGACCGAAATGTGCTGCGTACAGCCACGCCTCACTCTCAGCATGACCCAAATGTGCTGCGTACAGCCACGCCTCACTCTCAGCATGACCCAAATGTGCTGCGTACAGCCACTCACCCTGAGCATGATCCTGGCTTGCTCGATGATGTTTTCAGCATCAGTGATGTTGCCTCGGCCAATCTCTGCCAAATTGCGTCCCTGCATCAGCGCGTCCTTGACGCCTTCCACGAGACCCTTCACCTTCTCGATGCGCTCGTGCAGCTCATCCAGCGTCCGCTCCACAGTCTGACCATCTGCACACAGAGGCTTGATGAAGCCTCAAACATTGTGATATACAGGGTGCAACAACACAACTTCCTTTTTTCATACCTTTTTTAAAGGCAGAAACGGAAATTATATTGCCGCATCCTGTACAAGGCAGTGAATCACAATAGTCAAACTACGCCGCTATTTCCATGGTTCAACAGCACTTGGCTAACCAGCTCGAGTTGTGAGGCAAAAGTACGCAGTGGGTTGACCAGGATGATCAGCGGAAGGATATCCGCTAGACTAATCCGTCAAAAACAAAAAATAGAGGTAATATGAACAAATAGTACACTGAATCACTACTACACTTTAAAGAACTTCTTACTCAATATGACAAAAATAAGGGTCTATGTCATAGCGGAAGAGAATGGTGCAAAGCGGAGAATGAGAGGCGAGTAAAATGGAAAATTATGCGTTACTGTGCAAAATGACGTACTAGAGTACAAAACAATGTGCTAGAGTGCGAAATAAAGGGCGAATACAGTGGAAAGTGTGTCGAGAAAACACCTTTTTTCTTTTCTAGGTATTATAATAGCTTCAACGTCCTCCATCCTTCCCTCACTTCTCGAATGGCTCACTTCATTTCCTCCCCGTTTCTTCTCGCTTGCGACCTTTTTGTTCAGCTTATTTCTTACTTATTTACAACTCGTAAGGTGCAATATTTCACTCTTCAAATAGTTTGTAATTTATTTTTCTAAAAACCGTATCATTAACTAGCAGAGACTAGCGGTATCAACTCAGACAGAAGACTTCAACTTTCAAATTTAAGGAATTTTAGTGGTTCAAAAGTTAGCATTCAAAATTTTGGGAATATATAATTGTTTCAAACGTTATCACTGAATAAATAATGAAGTTTCATAAACGCTAAATCAACCTTTAATTCTGAAAATCCAAATACTCTACTAAGTGAACAAGTGCCGTTAAAAATTAAAATAAAATGTTTTATGCATCCATTACGTTACATTCCCAAGGAAAAAGCATTCTTCTCGTATTCAAAATTTTCATAATCATAAGCACCAATTCTGATATCACATAAATAGTAGATTTTCTTTAACTTTACCGAAGGACATCGATCATTTTTTCGATCTGAAAAATTCAAACTGGAGATCCAGTTATACTCCTCAGAATATAAACATTGATAACTGTCGTCCCTAATCAAATCATCTTCATGCAGCGTTTCACTGAAAATATTCAATAGAAAATTTCTTGCCAAACAATTCAACACTCCACCAGCATCCTGCAGCTTTAACGTCGTCATCCTAGACTTGGCTTACAATCTGAAAAAAGTCTAGTGACTCTATAAACATCGCTTAAAATTTTGTATAAATCTTCCCGCACACCTAAACTTTTAACGTTTAAATCTCCGTTATCATGTAGTCACAATTTAAACAGGCTTCTAATAGCTGGTCACCAACTATGATTAATCCATCGAACTTTAACAATTAAAACTAATTATTAAAGAAAACAACGTGATTCAGATCAGCACAAACTGAACCAAAAAACTAATACGAGAACCATTGAGTGACCTCCCAGATCTGCTGCCCTGCTGGCGTCCTCCCATAGCTCCCGGACACTCGTAATGACACCGGCCAGGGCGCGCTCGAAGTCCTGGTCGTTCAGCACGGTGGGGTTGTTCACGATGTCTGCCAAAAGGCGCTCGAGCTCCGCCAGGCGCTCACGGTGGATGCTCACTGCATCCAGCACCAGTGTGTAGCACGGGGGACAGTCTGGTGCAAACAGTGAAATATCAAATCGTTTTTTATAGGATTTGGTAGAAGGAATATTTTGAACTTCAGTCATGGTGAAGTATGCTTACAGTACGATTGTGTGTTACATGCGTCATGAGAAGCACGGCTACAAAAATCAATCTGCCAGCAGGAAGAGAAAAATAGAAGCATCATCAGAATATTGATAATTAAAACGAGATCAATTGTTGTTAGATAATTCCCAACAAGATAAAAAATGATTGGGCATGGCTAGCGCGAAGAGCAGTCTGCAACAGAAAGCGACACAAATAATCCCAGTTTTTTCAATACACTACTGATTAAAATATGAAGTGCACGCATGCTCAGCACACTTCGTATATGTTAAACATCCCTAAACATTTCAAGTGTGTACCGTCGTAAAATGTATGGCGTTCGAAGCAAAACCAACTTATTAATACAACGCTTATTAGAGGGGAAAGCCATTTTGTCCATTACCCTCGAGCAACTGGAAGTGAAAATCCCTATACAAACATTAAAATTTATTTTGTATATTAATCATTGTTTTTAATACAATCAATTTTTTCAAAAAAGGCATGCAGGATAGTCAATAGCTTGACTAATCAGTCAAAGAAAATATTACAGATCATTTACAATTTTTGAAAAAACAATAGCAGAACTGTCAAATATCTACTAGAAGCTACCAGCGGCTGCGCGTTGCTGGCCGTTTTCAGAAACCACTTAGGACAAGATTTATTAACTTGGTCACTGAAGCGAAACTAGTTTCTACGGACGATGGTATTTTTATTGCAACACTAAGGCCTCTCCTCATCCAGAAGACATGGCCGCGTGAACATGCTCGTGAAATAAATTCTCTTGCTCATTTTAACTTCATGAAAGTAAAGAAATTTTTGGCGGAAGTAAGACGTTCGAATGTCTCCTTTAAAAAAATCTTTGCTCCATATACATCAGAGAAAAGTGGGTTCTAGATACAAAGGCTTTAAACATTTCCAGAATAGGTGCACAACTGAGAGAGATCCAGTTCACTAAATCAGAAAAATAAAGAACTGTAGATTTAAAACGAGACGAAAGAAGTGTAGAACATCACAGAAGAGAGACGATCAGAAGCTTCTCTAACACTCTTGATTTTTTAGCATACCATAACAAATTAAATATTTGTTTGTGCCGTTGTTTTTTGGTGTGAATGAATTTCATGGATACAAACGTTCATAAAATATTGGCCTTTAACGTTGATTATATGAAGATTAATGTTGGAAACACTTAGTTTATATCAACACCCATTCAATTTTTTTTCATTATCAAAAAGCACCAACAGCATACGACTAACCTCTGCAGCCAGCTTGCTTGTCATAGGTGTTCTCTCTACAGCGATCGCAGCGACGTCCTTCCACGTTCTCTTTACACTGGAAAATTAAGATTATGATAAATAAAATTCAGAGATAAGTAAAATTCCTTCACTATAAACCGCTTCAAATATATAAATTACGTAAACCCATAGAACCTAGTAAGACCTACTCTCAAAAGATTCACCCAAATCAAGAAGCTCTCACTTGACACTGGCCGGAAGCGTCACACTGTAGAGACACGGATCCAATGGGGTCGCAGTCGCAGGGTTGACAGCCTTGCAAGGAGAAACCGAAGTGCTGAGGTTCACACACGTCACACTTCTGACTTGTGACGCCCTCCCGACAGAAGCACTGACCTGTGACTGTGTCACAAGTACTGTTCAGGGAACCAACCGGGTCACAACCACACTCTTCGCAGCCCTGGGCACAAATTATAAGATACTTCATATTAACGGAAAATACTTGGTTAAAAGGAAGCTCGATTTCTCACATCACGAAATATAATACGCTTAGGATTACCTAATTATATTTTTACCCCCGAAAGAAAGCATGAACACTGAAGGTGTTTGTGGTAAATAAGAGAGTACCGTAAACGAAATATGTCCATACGGAATAAACAAAACCCATTTTTTGCACACAAGGACGTCCACGTCTTTTACCAACGGTCTTCAGTTCATCTAGTGAGGTAGCCACACAAGTCGCCCATAGTAATGTCGTCCATTACTTCTTTGATTATATCATACCATTGTGATACAATAGTGACGCTTCTCATAAGCCCCTCCCTTTACCACTTCAATTAACAGTGAAACAATCTGTAGTTATCCTACTTATAGTTGCATATGTACTTTGAATACAATTTAAAGAATATAATATCACGGTTCTATAAAGCGCTAGTCTGGCCACATTTGGAACATGCAGTACAACTCTGGTTTCTTACCCTTCGAAGAGGTATTAATACAATGAAGAAAATTCAGCATCAAGCACTGAAAATGATTCCTGAACTCCACAATCTCAGCTACGAAAGACATCTTCAACAGCTTGAACTCATTTCCCAAAAACAAAGAAGACTGTGAGGATAATTCATTGAGACCTATAAGTATCCCAACGGCTTCAACGATGTTAGCCTGGAGGGGCTTTTCGAAAAAGACGGTAACGTGCGAACCAGAAATAACGGCCATAGACAAATAATTCAAAACTTCAATAGAATCCAAGCTCTAAACTTCTTTCCCGTCAAAATTGCAGTAACTTGGAATCAACTGCTTGAAAACATCGTTTCTGCTCGCACTGTGAACAAATTCCAAAATCGTCTCGACAAATATTGGATTAGGAACCCCTGGTATTATAACGTGCTGATTCTATGTCCCTAACTCCTGGGTCAATGTATGATTGTGGTGCATGCGAGTGACTGAAATACCTGCACGTGAGTGAGTGTGCGAACGTGACTGAATTGGCTAACGTTATTGAGGTGTGCGTGCATGATTGACTTGACGGTATGGGATTACTTGAGACGGTATGGGACTCGGGTAGCAACCCAAGAATGGACCAAACGACTCATTTCTATTGCATTATTCTATTCTATTCCTCACAATACCACTTCGGCGTAACTAGTTATTTCGGCTTCACCATACAGTACCATTGTCAAGGACATTCTAGCTACTTGATTCATCGCTTACATTACCGCTACCAAGGACACCCCCGCTAATTATTTCACCACTTACATTACCACTACGATGGTTCCAGAAGCCCGGCAGGCAGACATCGCAGCTACGGCCGGTCACATGGTCTTTGCAGGTACACTGACCAGAGACCTGATTACATACAGGTGGTCCGTACGGCTCCGGCACCGTACCTGCAGGTGTAACAGCGCAGCTGATTATCCTTGCGATAAAAATTATAGAAATTCAAACTAAACCTCCTCTAGTTAAACTTCTATTCCGTGCTTATGATACATGATTTAAAGCATCATTATTATCGAGTAAAGACGCCACTGTTCGACTTTATTAAGTATTTAAATGGATGGTTTATTCATTACATTTTGAAGAAAAAACTCAGTTTGAAACAGGTCGTTGGCAAGAGAACAGATCTTCTAAATATTTGTATTTTAATTATGATCTAATGTAAACAACATACCTTTGTCTTTTCCCCATGCATTGTCACGGATGCAGAACGAAAGTATACCCCATAAAAGTATGCAAATGTTGAGCACCCACATAATTAAATTTTGTTCGCATAAATTTCTTAATCCGACGGCAATAACATCCAGGTACTCAGGAGTGCAACTTAATCCTACATGCACCTACAGATGTGACATACGATTGGTAATTAAGAATTTAGTCTAGAAAAAAGCTCGCTCGAACGTTTAACAAGTGATAAACTGTTATACGATATATTCTCTTTTCTTTGTTAACCTAGATATTGTAACCCATGCTAGTTCTTCAAGCTTGAATGTAATAAGAAAATTAGCTCTAGTAACAACATCTGACAAGCATTGATCAAATAGCACACAACCACTACAATGAGGCCACCCACTCACCGTAATGATTGGATCAGTCACACACTCACCGTAATGGTTACAGCGACAAGGCTTACAGTCTCCTTGTACCAGAGGCTCTCCGTAAAATCCTACAAAGAAACAGAAAACGTGTAAACCAAACATTCTGTAATAAATCTTTGATTCTCAAAAATGGTGAAAGAACAGACCTGTTACAAAAATAATTTATATTTGCTTACGTGATGATCACGTTAACCTCTGTATTTTATTTAAATTTTCAGTGATTTCCAAAGCAACATCTTCTGAGTCGCCTTGATGTTTGAAGCTAATTACATGCATCAATACAATCAGCTGGAGTTTCACTGTCCATGTACTATTAATATTTCATCATACTTTATGATACCATTACTATAGCTTTATAATTTGTGTGAAGCATAGAGTGTAAGTGACACATTTCACGAGTGACGGACATAAAAGTAACATATGTACACTACACTGTATGTATACACATTAGGTGACCCTGCTGTCTAGGATAATGAGCAGCAAAACTCATGTCTCACCAGGAAGACACTCGTCACAAAAAGCGCCTCCCGTATTGTAGATACACTTGAGACAGTGGCCAGTGGTTCGGTTGCAGTTGGCTACGGCGTTAGGGTCAATGTTGCCGTTACAGTCGCACTTCTCACATTGTTTGGGGGTCTGCGTGATCCGGCCTTGAGGATCACCGAAGTAACCGTCCGTGCAGATGTCACAGCGGGGACCTGAGTAGATGGAAAATGTTTCAAAGAAAACGAAAGATAGATAAAACAGGGATAATTGAATCTAGAATGAACCGACTGTCGAAAAATTGTAATAACCGTCCTATTCATGACGGGAGAACGCAGTGAAACGAATAAAAAGTACATTGCAAAAATAGAAGTGATTAGATATAACTATTAGTTTAGTGCACACCGAGGAACTTAACACGGTGCCTCCGATTGCCTGGCCGGTGTAAATCTTCACTTTGTACATATTATTACTAGAAGGCACTGTAAAATTTACAGAACCTAACCCAAGTGGTGCACATACGTACCACTTCGGAGTCAACGTGTTAAAACAAAACACTAACAAATTAGTGGAAGACAAGGAGGCTAGCGAAGCCAAAACAATTGCAGTTTTGGATCGAAATCTCAGAGGTATATGGACGCACGGTATAAGAGGTGACTGCAGCACAGGATGATAGGGACAGAAAACATACGCTAGAAGTTAGAATGAACAAATTTCTGCTAAGCCCTGAACGCTTTAGTACAAAATATGATGAGACACTCCATGGGGAAAACAACGCAAGTTGTGTGGTATTGCCTCGTAGGCTGACAAACGGCGCCTCTCACCAAAATTGTCATTATGCTGGCCAATACTCGCATGAAAATTGGACTCATCTTTCGCTACCCATCATTCATGAAAGGAATATACAGACGCAAACAATTACATTTACAATCATATAACCCGACAGTTGGTGCATACTGACCAGCGTATCCCTGGGGGCACTCCAAGCAGACGACGGTCTCGTCAGGCAGCTTGATGCAGGCACCGCCATCAGGACACTCGCAAGGCTTGCAGTCGTCCACTTGGCCGCGCAATGCGTTGCCGTAGAAGCCCTTCGTGCAGCGTTCGCACTGATTACCAGCCGTGTTGTGTTTGCACACACACTGTCCTGTAAGGGTCGTGAACGACATCAAAATGTAATAATGAAAGGAAAAGAACGTTGTTTCAGCAGTAGTTCCAACTGAAATTTTCACAACGAACATTGGCTAAGTTTTTGAAATTGCCAAACATCATGAAAAGATCGTTGACGTACTATTAAAATAATACTACACTAACAGCTCATGAAATTTTTCGATGCTCTAAGACTTCCCATGACGGTAACCACTTTAACACGTTGCCTCCGATTGCCTGACTGGTGTAAATCTTCACTTTGTACGCATAGTCACTGGAAGGATCTGAAAAAATTACAGAATCTAACCTCAGTGGTACACATACGTACCACTTCGGAGTCAACGTGTTAACCGTATAAGAGTAAACGTGGCACTACAGCAGTGGTATTGTGGTCATGTTTCAATGCCGTCAAGTCCAAACACTCATCGATCAGGTGCGAGACTGAGAGGAAGTGTTTTTTGGTAATGTCATTCATTCGTGCGCAACAGGGGTAGGTTTAGTGCCATTGTCGATATGCCTTTGTGCTCTTATGAGTGAATTGCCACCAAAGAAATGCTTCATTTAGTTAATTGTGTACCAGCCAATCCTCCAACTGTGAAGTCGAGATTAGTTCCAGTGTAGCGTGTTTTCATTCCGGTTATTGAATATTGTGATATCATCAATGCATGAGGTTATCAATGACCGGAGGAAGTGGATTGATATTGGTCGCAAAGATTTAAATTATAGAGCTCGAATTATGTTCAATTATATACAGGTATGTCAAACATGACTTGCTGTCGCAGTGAACAAATACCTATCTGCCAGACCGTAATTACTACGGCAATATTGTTATTCGGTACAAACGTTAACTTTTCAAAGAGTCAAAGAGTCCCTTCTCGAATGGCTAAAGAAATGGTTTTAGTTATCAGAACTGCTGCATATGCAAGATACTATTGGTTCATCTCATCTTCTATTTTTATCAGAGCTCGGTTAGTGGTCACAGCATACAAAATACTATCATTATTTTTCATAATTGACTGGGTAAGTTGTTAGGTTAGGGGCCCTGCGACTTTAAATATTAAGAAAAAGTGGAAAATTGTTCTGCATAAAGCTCCCACTATTTTAGATTTACTTCGTTCAAGACCTGCAATCACTCAAATTTTTTGGAGTGAAAGGATGTGACGCAATGAAGAAAAAATGTTCTAGTCGTAAAAATTTGAAAACTATGAGTTCTAAAGTCTCCAAGTGCATGTTTGAAGTATTGTTGTTACATACGTCTGTGAAATTCTCAATTTCTAAATGATACATTCAGTGCCTACAGCTAGAGATAGTATTTCTGTGCTATCAAGTTGAAATAAGCTTTTAGGCGAGTCAGTTGTTTGTACTTTACTCAATAGCTGGTTCACTGGTCACACTCATCGAGTATTCATGATCAAGCCAGTGATCTGACGCATGCAACATCTGGAGTCCCCAAGGAAGCATTCTAGGCGTACTCCTCTTCAGCATCTACATCAACGATTTTGACGTAGGAATAACAAGTAAAATCAACAAATTCGGTGCACAAGGACCTGAAGCTATGTCACAAAAACGATTCCAAGAATAATCAAGCAAAAATTTAACAAATGATCAAATAAGTAGTGGTGCGATGACTACTATTCATTTCCAAGCTTCTGTCACTGGTTTAAAATTATACACCATGAATAAAACCCACAACTAAAACGTACACTCTATGCCCAGAACTGTTCATCAAACCTGTTTCTGAGTCGCAGATATCAGCGTGGTTGTTGCAGTTGCAGGGGATGCAGGAAGCAAAAGGTCCACCGTTCGGGGGATCGTGCCTAAACCCAGGAGCACAGGACTCGCAGTACTGCCCCACGTAGCCCTGGGGGCACGTGCACATCTCTACCCAGTTGGCTGGCAACCCAAAGCGTCCTGGACGGGCCGTCTCCAAGCGGACGTCATCCAAATACCCACGCCCTGCAAGGTGCAATGTTAATTTGAATCCATACTTCAAAATATTCCATAAAGAAACGCATTATGATACGCTCTCATTGACCCAATGTGATGGTCATATCACACAATATGCCCTCATTTTTAACGAAGCGTCTTCCATTGAGTACTTTTTTAAATAAACCTACATCATTTTAATGACATTGAATAACATTATTCTCACTAGCTATACATACATAACATACGTTTAGTAAACGATTACCCGAGGAATGAACTTAAAAATTTCCCACTCTTGGTCATCTACGTCTTTCATTATCTATTCCGGTTCAGTGATGTGAGAACTTACGCGTACACTAACCCACGTATAGCTACTACATTACATATAAAAACGCTTGTTCTCGTCAAATAACAGATCGGAAAAGTATTTGTGTGCCTCGTGTAAAATCGAACAGTATAAATGTGCACGAATATTAAATACATTCTTTGCCACTAACCTGTACACACAGAGCAGCTCGTCCTCTCAAGCACTCTCACCTTCATAAGAGTAAGTGGCTCTGATCTTGAGGGCAGTTAAGTTGGACAAGAGAGCAATAAAGTCCCGAGAACTAAGGCGCGGCGACCAGCCGAACTTTTGATCTTCGTGCAGTCTGAATGAATATTCCTGGAGCTGGAAAACAAGGCCACAACGTTAGGCATCGCCGTCTTCCAGCAAGCATTGTTGTTGCTAGTACCGTCGATATACGTTCTACGGAGTCTTCTTTGTCAGAAAACGCGAAAATAGTGTTGCTCAATGTTCTTGACTTTAGCCATGACTTGCATGCTTTGCGTTTGGGCCCGTCTAATACATTACAGCGTCTGATCAGCCCCAAAATATAATATTATTCAAACTATTACGAATAAATATTTTTTCACTTTTCACTAGTGTAGCCCTAGGTCTCAAGCATGATTACTGTTGATAAAAATAATTTCATAGACCCTAGTTGACAACTGTAATTCAAGTTTATTCTCCATTACGTTCTTACTCTACCCAGCACCTTTGTCTTTTCAGGTATCCTTTCTCTCATGATACTTTACCCGTATCTCACTTTGTAACTATTGGTACTTGTAAGAGTACTCTTGGTAGTCTTTTAACCTCCTCATTACTAAAGCCCTCCTACTACTCTGCATCACAATACATATCTCCTTCATGTACTGTGCTCCTCTTGGTATTTTGTTCATTTTGGTACTTTTCCCTTCTGTTATTATGATCATTCTAGTACTTTACCCTTTCTGGTCTTTCGCCAATTTTAGGACTTTGATCCACCTGTATCTTAATTCTTCATACATCCTAACCTATTGGGAATGCTACAGAGTCCGACAACACACGTAACTTCCTTTTTTAGAATGCATGCCTGCCTGAAAAAAGGAAGTTATGTTGCCGTACTCAGTATTTCAGCCCCCACTGGTTACCTGGTCAATGGGCAAGGGGTTGTTCTGGGCAAAGATGGGCGCTGAGATGACGAGGCCAGCGCCCTCCAACACGATGTCCTCCGTCGTGGCCTGCGACTGCGTGCCAGCGATGCGGAGCTGGAACTTCAGGTGCTGGTTGTACGAAAATCGCTGGTCGCCCAGGAACCGGTCTGGACGAATAAGAAAATTGAACAGTTATCTCAGAACTGGTCTCATAAGCTATCGGAATTTGATTTCTGTTAGCGATTTTTTATAAAAGAAATGTATAATCACAGCACAGATCAACGAATAAATATAAAAACAACCTCCTGAATCTGATTCGCTTAGGGTGAAGCAGCAAAATAAAAATGCAGAGCAGTAGACTCTCGTGAAATGAAAAAAAATTGTATAACTTTCTCAGTAGACTCGGTGAAGGGCATTATCTCCCATTTCAATTGTTACAGATCACTTCCATTTTCGGTTAATACGAATGAAAATGATAAATTAGGCCAACTATTGCCAACTAAAAATGTATTTTACACCGACTGTTATAAAAACAAATTATAAGTTATGGCAATTACGGCAAAAATCAATTGTACTTTACGTCAACTATTGCGAAGAAATATAGTAAATTATATCAATTATTATGTACAAAAAATATTGACCGTTATGTTACCTACTACACAATTTTAAGAACAAAGCGACTCACTGGGCGCAAGGAAGTAAATCTTGTCAGGTCCTCTGGCGGACACACTGAGTATCCTGGAGGCCCCCTCATAATGAGGGGCGAGTTCCCTTCCTCCCCACTCCTCAGCTAGCCAGCGCTCGCTTCCGCGGCGGAAGCCGCTCTCTATCACGCCTGTTGCGTCGAGATAATGTTACTGTTATGTATTAGGTATTGTATGGTAGAGGGCTATACACAAATTATAAGGGGTGATGTCACAATTGAAAAAAGGATTTCTTATAACATTTTTCATGCTGTCAAAAATAAAAGGTTATAATCAATGGTCGAACATGAATAACCTATGCACTTCGATCACAGCGCAGATGGTTGAAAACGTCTGAGCGTATTCAAAGAAAATGGAGAGCCGGGAACAATGTTACGTATATGCGTGAAAATGGCTAATCAATTTCCGAGAGCAATTGAGTAGAGTCCGAGGAAACGGATCAACGGAAACAAATACTAATGAACCAAAGGGCATCGATTTAGTCCCCTAACCACCAATACGATCAATACAAATTGTACTATCAACAATTTGGACAAAAAATAATTTTACATTAGCGTTCATAGACAGCATTTACTGTTTTGTACTTGGAATAACGCAGATCTGTACTATCGCTGATAAAGAATAAAATACTTCGACAAGAAATCTAATGTAGGGAATCTAAGATCAGCTGCATTATTTGTTAACTAATTCATTATGTTTCAATTTGTAAATTTAATGATCAAAACTATCCAGTATTTATCATCCTCCGACACCCTCAAAAAGCATCATTAGCCCACGTACATATAGAATTATTTCTTGATGAAAGCAACCGTTTTAGTTATCCATTTCACTTTAGCATCTTCATTAACGCAATACACAATCCCCCATGTAAAAATAAAAAATTAAGAAAAAGCAGAAATTCAATGCTCTACTCAAATGAAACATTTATTAGCAATTAGACCAGTAGCAATCTATGCATGTCTTACTTTCAGTTGCAAATGAGAACTAGTAAGAAATCTCAGTCACATCGTTACCCAAAACTCGATTTCATGGACAAACCTCTACCACTTAAATTACATGCCGAAATCACACCTTTTTATTTTTCACCCTGTTTTTCCGCTTCACCTCCTATCCTTTGACACATCCTGTGGCACATTCTCACTCGCATCTTCCTTGTGGCATCCCTCATGGTATTGAAATTCAAGGCCAAATTGCAAAATTCGTTCTATGTGATTCTTTCACAAGGTGGCAAGTCATACAAAAGGTCATGAAGAACATTCCCTACGAATAGTGTGAAGAGTAACCGGCGTAGAACTGCGCATTTGTTTTAAGGGGCAGTTCAGTTATCAAATTTAGTCCTGTAATAGATAGAAGAAACTACGTGCAACTGTACGTCATTCAACCAATTGATCAAAAACGATTCCACTGAGTGAATAAAAAGAACTGAATGGGATCCAACGGTTATACTAACCGCGCACACAAAAAAATAGACAAATTACGGCTAAGTTCTGAAACAAGCGTGTTTTTTTCACAGCTATTTACAGAGCCGAACACATACAAAGACGACCAACTACAAAGTTATGAACACTGAACACACTAGAAACAACTGAGAAATAACGTGTACTGAAATAATTCAGTTTAAAAACTAGCATAATATTCGCAGACATTGACAACGCCTACGAAAACATAGAGATCGATGAACACTAATATATAGTAATTGATACAACATTCGCACCAATCGAAGTTCACAGAAAGGGTCGTAGCTGAGTAATAAGATGAAAAACAGAGAGCAACTAAAATCTTAAACATTACACGAATGTGTGACCTTTTTGTGGTTATATTTTTTTGAAATCACTCATTTTCAAGAATTTTAGGTAAAATTTTCTCAGCTTTCAAATGTTTCTCATCGCATTCATAAAAAACTTAATGGATACTGAAGAACACACGAGGAGTGGAGAACAAGTTCGTTGAGAGGAGAAGACCCAGAAAGTAATAACGAATAGAATCAAATGATGTACGTAAAAGAAAGTAAAATAATAATAAGTAGTAAAATAATCACGTGGAAGGTAACAGTATGAAAGACAAACCAGTGATGACGAAGTACTTAATGCTTAACATTGATGAACTAACCCCGACGTGAAGCAAAAATAATTAATGGTTCAATTTCTTGACATTAATTAGTTGGCGTGTCACTGGAATTCTGGATCATCATAAGGAAGAAATAATTAATTTTTACACGAGATAAATGATTATTTCATAAACGACCATAAAGCACAGGAACAAAGTTTTAACACAGAATCAGCAACTTCGATAATCCTTTAATGAATACGGCGTATATTGGTGTTAACAACAGACATCAATAACGGAAGCAATACATAAATGAAAAGACATAAGTAAAAGTTGAAAGTCGTTTATGATGAGATAATTTGAAAAATAATCACGGGAAAACAGTATTAATACATTGACGAAAATACATAACAAAAATTGAATATTGTTGGCAGTTGCACATGTAAAACTGAAGCGTCATACTCACAGTAGTACTGCGCTGGATACACTATCTCATCTAAAAAATGAGATTCATGTTAGGGATAAAAAATGCATGCTTCAAAAATTGTAATTATGATCTAAAATATACGGCGTGGAAAAATTATGTGGAAGATAAAATATCAATTATTTGAATTCGTATTGATGAATATTCCACGAATTGGCTGAACTAACTTTAGATCTATCGTTGCGATAAAATCTGAATCAAAATTCATCATATTTAGTGCTTGGAAATCTCACTACTGACAAAAAAAGGAATATGAATACGTAAACGCCATGTCTCTTAGTTAAAAATGTATAGGCCTGAAATGTAAAAAAAAACAAGAAAACGATTGCTTGATTGAAAACGATACGTACCAATACTTATTCTCAGAGAACTAAGCACTTTTGTTCATAAATAATACCGCTTCTTACCGCATAGTTCTAAAATTACATTGTCTGAGAATACATTTTAAATTCAACAATTCCTGAATTTGAGCCATAGCCACTTTTGGTGTGACTGCATACTGGAACTGGACAGACAGACGGACAGACAGAGAAAACCGGATGGACAGACATACGGACGAACGCTGTAAACAGGTGAAAAAGACAATTGCATAAACCTTGTACTTGAATTAGAATGACTCACCCTTGGAATAGCGGCCCGCAGACTGGCAAATAGACGAATGCCCATAGCAAAAGCAGGGCGTGCAGCCGAACTCGTTGTCGAGATCGAGGTTGAAGAAGCCAGGCTTGCATGTGTCGCATTGCTGGCCTTCAACGTTGCGTTTACAGGAACAGATGCCCGTACGGGAGTCGCAACTCGGTTCGTTGTCGTAGCTTCCTTCCAGGCGACAGCCACAAGCCTTGCAACCCTGGAGGACAGGAAAGTTAAAACTTACAGTGAAGATATCAGACGCACGAGCCGAAAGTTATTCAAAGTTGAGGGTAGAAGAATTTTGAAATCAATGTTAACACACATCATTACAATATTATGCACGGAGTTTAATGGCAAAATGCCATCAAAGACTTAATTGCAATACGAAGTACCTTAACGAGACAGACATTTGAAAAATGGAGTAGGCGGATAAAAAACAGCAGACATCGGGCACTAGATCGGTTGGGCGAAACTCCGGGAGAAAAAGGTAAATATTATATCATAGAACCAGGAAAAATTAGGCTTGCAGAAGTATAGAAGTAAATAAAAAACAGCCTCCTGTATCAAGTGTTTCTGATTTCTTTGCCCATCGTTAGGGTTACGATGATCATCTAAGATTCACAATCAACAGACACTTTCAGCTTAAACCTTATGATTGAGATTTGAGAATTCTACATATTCCCTGGAAGCACCATATCTCCATGACATACAGCAGAACAATCGAAAATTTGGATGGACTGGTGGTAAAGCAACATCAATTTTCATTTGGTACGCGTACATATTACTCTTAGTTAGCCCATCAATTTCTCCGATATTGCATCAAATTTCCTAATAATTTGTCATATTACCAGTGGATACATATCTATTTCTATCAATGTATCAGATTATCATTTGAAGCATCAGACTTTCCATCGATGAATCAAACTTCCTACAGACGGAAATCTAGCACAGCAAACCTCAACAAAAGTCACCTGAGAACCGAAGTCGAAGTAGTTCTCTCGACATCTCTCGCACTTGTCGCCGGCTACGCCAGGCTTACATGAACACGTCCCATCGGAACCGCACTGCAGGATGACGGAACCTGCACGTCAGTAATTTCATGATGATCATAATGATGGTGATAACTCCATTCCTAAACCACTACTATAGAGAAAATTACTTATTCATTTTATGATTGTCGCTTCGGTGTTCGACATCATACACAAAAACGGTCGTAGCAGCAACATAGAAGTTGTAGACCCACCAAATAAGGAAAAGCAAGGGGCGAGGAAGTACAATAAAAGACAGGCACTAAATTTCAGCAACAAATCAACTAACAAAATGAAACGAAAAATAATTACGATGTCGTTTGAACAACAGTGCAAAATTTCTAATGTGAAGATATTCTCAAATCTGCTGGCGAATTTTTTTGTAACAGACCAATACAAGGATCCTTTTCACAGAGCAAGTAGTCTCTACGATTCAGTTGAAAAGCACTTGAGCCATCAACCTACAGCCCTGGACAGGATGGTCCCTATACAAGCATATCCTGCTCATCATTTACCCTACTATGGGTGTTCATCACATAGGCTGCTCATCACAAACCCAGTTATGGGGTGTCACAACATACCCTGGTAGATCAACAGATACTCGACCAATAGGTACTCAGGTAGATGAAAAGGTACTAGGTAGATAAAAAAGGTACTAGGTAGATAAAAAGGTACTTAGGTAAATCAACATACCCTGCTCATCACAGTTGCAGGCAATGCAGATGCCTCCGTCTATTTCATAAAACTCTTCCCTGCAACGCTGACAGTTGGGCCCCGCGCGGTTGGCTCCACAGTCGACACAGTGCCCCCCGTGCCCCGTCTTCTCGTACAAGTCCTTGTCGAAGTAACACCTTTCCGAGTATCCATTGCAGTCGCATGCTGCCAATAAAATGAACTTGGATTTGCATTCTAATTATTGCACACGTTCTAAAACACAAGTGAGCCGAAATTCGCCAACATAAAGGTAAAAGTAAAACCAAGCTTCTGGAACATATCCTTGTCAAAGTATAATTGCTTAGTGCACGCGTTGCTCTTAAAAGTTTAAACATTACTGTTTTAACAAAAGTTAAACATTATCTCTCACTCAAGGCTGGGACAAAAGAGATAAATTTAAGCACTAATACATGTGAGCACAAATAAACAAATTTGAATACTAGCACTTGTGGTCATAAATAAATACCTCGCATATAAATAAATTGAAGAACTTAGTACAAATGGGCACGAATAAGTTCAACGACGTTCAAAATATTTAATGGAAACCAGAAACCGTAATCTCATACAACAGAATATTATTTTACACTTGGAGCTCATGTCGTAAATGTACATTGAACTGAACAACGTTCTTTTCTGAACGAGAATGAAATACAGTAAAGAACAATTGCATGATTTCGAGTGAAACGAATTAGTTTAATTTGAAGGACACTGCAATAACCCCAGTTTTCTAACAATGAAACTAAAACTTCTGAATCATGTAATACAAACTGTCAATTGTTGTTTAAAAATCAGTTCAAGCACAATATGCATAATAAATAGGATTCAAATTACTTTGCAAATGCTCTTGAGTGCTAATAAACGAATCTTTTTCACTGATGCCAGAAGATTTCAAGCTCAAAACTATAATGACCAGCCAGTCTTAAGTAGCAAGGTATGAAATAATGAGAAAGGAAATCAGTAACATTAATAGAGGAAAGACGTCGAAGATTGAGGTGTGTGTGACGGTCTGGCCACTCAGTGAAGCGACACAATGAAGTAAATCTTTAGAACAAAGTGACTGCATGAACAAGTTGTTGCACTGCAGGGGCAGATGAAGGCAAAGCTGTTAAGAGAGGCAACAAAACAAGGGCGACGTTGGAGGACGTCGTCCCCGGACAAGCCGACGCCCAGACACAAGTGACTGCCCCGCAACTCCTCTATGGCCACGCCCATTCATCAACTAATTTTATGCACGTAAGCAAAACGTGCCCAGCAACGTGAACGAACGAACAAAAAATCATAATTGCTATTACCAAGGCTCCGATTTGCAAAAGTTTATCAATATATTAAACGTAACAAATAACCGTAGATATCAGAGTAAGCCCACTCGAGACTGTGATACTTAATTCTACATATATAAATTCTTAAATTCTGAGTCAATATTCATAAACCAAATCTCATTTGACTCCAAGACAATTTTGGATAACCTCATTCCCGCACACCACGTAGCAACGCAGATAGATAAAATTTTATTAATATCAACACCATAATGTGAATTTTTTTTAATATTAATCGAATGTCAATATTTTCAACACCCTGAAGGATGGCCTGGAAATTGGAAAGCTAAGCTATAGAAAGCAATTCTGTGAGTTTATATATCTTCCCTTGCCTGTTCCGTTTGAGCTCTGCAGAATATTAATAGATATTCTTGCTCGTGTAAGCCATGAGTCTGGGGGACTAACAGGCTTCACTCGCGATCATGTCTGTATTCAAATGGTTACTTGAAGTTCAATTCAAGAACACACTCATCCTGATATATTTCTTAGGAGCAAGAGGGGGATTTTGCATAAAAATGAACGGAATCGTCTTCTGAAGCAATCGAGTTACGGTGTCACAATATTCTAGACTATAATATGTTGATGAGGAGGTTATTCCTACAGGGAAATCTACAGAACTTAGGTAAGCATGCATGTTAGATTTGCATCGTGAGCTACCTAGAAAAGTGAAGGTTAAGAATATGCACTAGATTTGACTTTTTTTGCTAAAATAGAGCCGTCAGTAAGGAAAATTAAATTCTAAGATTAAATCACATTGATTGATGGATTCAAATAAATCGAGTCCTTACTGTATAATCGGTGGAAGGTGAAAAAGCATAAGAACATATCCTACAGGTTTTTGAAATGACATATTACTCACGCCTGATCTGCCAAACCATGTGATGGAGACTACACGAAAGGACAACCTCGAACGGTTTGGGGTGGCTGGAGTTTTTTTTTAGCAAAGGCTCATGTTCAATCGCAACAGCATGCGAAATGATTACATAACTTGTTTCAAAAGGAAACAAAGAAAAACTTTCGTTCCATAAAAGCGGATATTATGTATCGTGATAGGTTCCTTAATGTTGAAATCTTCATTTTGTAGGTTTTTTACTGACAGTAATAGCGTGGTGCCTATTTTTACAGAACAGGAAACAAAATACGGCGTAGAAACAGCTCCATGTATCCCATTCCAAAACCGTCGCTAGCACAATTTGTTCGTTGTCTGAGTAGTCCGACACCGAACGCTTCCAACTCTCACACCGGCAAGAGGAAAAGCCAGCCACGTAGATGAGGTGGATGGCAAAGTAACCCTCGAAACTTTTATCACGAGTGCGAGCAACAGAAGCGTCGAGCAGGGTCTACCTACTCTAATCTGACGCAGGGGTGCAGTGCTAGTGTTGGCGCACAGCCATGTGCTGCCATGGCGCTCTTCATCAGCGACTGACATGTTTGTCTTGAAGATGGTAAGAACGCGTGCGTGTTTGTGAATTCCACGCGACAGCACAAATGGACCTCGTGGCTATGGTATGAATAACTTGAGAGCACAAGGACATACATTAGAACGAGCTTTAAACTATTCACCCGATGCTTTTCGACGTTGCCCACTAACGCAGGAACAAGATACTCAATGACTGAAAATAGAATCATTCTGCAGTGGAAGATCGCTTTTTCACCAAGAGTGCCCCTCGTACTCAGTCAATTTGTCACAAAATAAGCTTAAGAAATATAGCTTTACACTTTCCCTATACTATAGCCACCGTGAAAATTAGTTGAAAAGACTGTAATTGATGAACTTGCTGGTACTATTGTGATGAAATTTACAATGTTTAGTTTTTTTTGCATTTACAAAGGTAGGCTCGGTTAAGCTCTATGCTTGACTACACGTCACTGAAGAGGACACATTATTAATTCTACTGGCATTAATTGGTCCACATGAAATTAAACTACTCAAGATTTTTATGTACAATTTAAAGAGTTTGACAAAACGTGACTTGCAGCCAATAATAATACATATAAATCATCTGTGAATTTTTTATGCACCGTCAGTAATCATAAAATTTCGTAGATGTTTTATCTAACATTTAGCTTTAAATTAGAACAGCGTTCCCCCTAACAAGAGAATGCGTCACCCATGGCATGAAGAGCAACTAGTTACGACTAGAAACTAATTTCAAAACAGTTATAGAATTCTCATTACTTTGCCATAGAGTTTGAATAATTCCTATTTATTTACCTTCAACCTTTATTAATTCCCATTGCTTATCCTTGGAATGTTAACTCCAATTTGCTTTACTTGGAACTCAAATAATTTTCTCATTGCTTTTCTTCGGAACTCTTATTTCTTGAATTGTGAAATCATACAAACAAAAACTTTAGCGCAACATTGAATTTAGAACAAGAACAACTAAGTAAAATTCTTCGATTACATCAATGTTATTGCAGGTAATTTCCACACGATATTCTCAGATATCAATATTTAACGTTGAATTTTTACATAAGCAACATTTTGGCTATGAATTCAAACGTCGATGTGTTTGTTTCTCCGCACAAATCCACCGTTCCCGTGAACATGAGTTAATGGCGCCAAGAGCTCAAGAGACTCTTTACCAATGAAAGAGATAATCTATGAAAGAGCTCTACAATCATGAGGTGCAGAAAGCAGATCAAAGAGCTGCCTACATTGTGTCGAGCGCACCAGAGCCCCACCATAAAAGGTCACACACTGTCCAGCCTGCGCACCTGTCGAGCGTACTATGAAAGTGCCTCAGCTGACTGGGGCACTTAAAATTACACCATAAAGTCATACAATAAATAAATCTTATAAACATTCCAAGTTTCGAATCCGAAGACATGGAATTGTAAAGAATATGTCACACAAATCGCAAGTGTCATACAAATCGTAACATCAATCAAAATTTTCTTGTTCAGTACGAGTCTGACATTACATATTGACGTGCTGTATGTATTGTTCGAATATTAGTCAAATAAGCAGAGGAGCCAAAATAACCCCCTGCCAAAACTATGGCTGATACCAAAAATTTGCCACGACTGCAGACGGTTCTTGACCACAATATAACGGTATTCAACATTAATTCTGAAATTACGGATCTAGAAACGTAAGAGACAACGCTGATGAATTAATAACAGAATTTAGCCCGATCCCACGAAAATTACAAATACTTGAGCCAATCGCTGCCACACAGAACTACCCTCGCCTTAATGTCTGGTATAAGTGGGATTACAAATTGAACTAACAATTGTTTGAACTTTACGTATGTAAAGCAAAGAACATCAAAAAATAGGCCCACAGGCACAGAGCATCGAGAAAAATTAGCACCACGAAACTTCAAAAAGTCATTTTTAAAAATGTTAACTTCAAACACAAAATTTTTCAATTCTTATATTGACGTAACTATTTAATTACGTCAAAATGTAAATAAAACAACAGTTAGCAGGGGGAAAAGTTCTGCAAATAATATATTTTTATTCAGTAGCAAAAACTACACCTTTTGTAAATCGTCCCCAGACAACCAAATAAAAATATATTTTACTAAAAAACCTTACACTTTATTACCAGTAGCTTCTGGACACTAATAATTACCACGCAAGGAATGTGTACACACCCTGGATGAGGAAATTCAAAGTAAGACTCACACTCAGAACTAAGGGTGCGTTGAGGTGCAGTCTTCCGACCTCTTGCCTGTGCTGCCACTAAACTCGCGTTGATCAACGATATCGCTACGATCCATTGCCACGATCGGCGAGTCACGGTTACCGACATCATGAGCTTTAAAACATTTTTTAACGCAGAACAAAATTGTCTTATAAAGATAGAAGGAAGCAAGCTAGAGTCATGACTTCTATACAGCTGTAGAGTCCACACAGGAGTGAATAAGTTTCTCTGCAAAGCGAGCGAACAGAAAAGTAAAAGCGCGCAACCCAAGAGAAAATGTTACACATATTGTCTAATATCTTTCATTAGTCTGAATGAGTTTATGAATGAAAATAATAATATATTACAAAATAAATAATTAAAAGATTAAAGTATTCAAATCTATTACACAATCTTATTGGGCAAGATGATCTTGAGAAGTAATGTTTGCCTGACTTAGCATACTAAGTATGTCAAATCTCACTATAAAAATCGATGGTTATATTTGCATCAGCTTTATACATTTTTTCAGCTTGAGCGATATTGTTTAGTTTCGCTTATCCAAATGCTGCTGTGCCCGCAACAACTGCTGTGCTCGCAACAACTGCTTTGCCCGCAACAACTGCTGTGCCCGCAACAACTGCTGTGCCCGCAACAACTGCTGTGCCCGCAACAACTGCTGTGCCCGCAACAACTGCTGTGACCACGAACGCAGTCCTCAGTAATTGCGAGCAGTGACCGCAGAAGACATTCTCTACGGACACGGTCCAACGAACACAGCAATCCTGCGACACGGACGACGCTGATCTTAATTCTCTTCTGTATAAGTAAAAAGCCTTGATTACTGAAGAACACAGAGTAAACTCATCATTATACCTGTAGCATTTTACCTTATAACTATTTGAATAGACCTTTTCGAGATACTTTATGGAAGGCTTGCTTCTCAAAGACTGAGTCCATTTTTCCAGTATTTAATTACACAGTTCACGAACTTAAGCTAAGTACAGCTAGCATTACAAAGATTCTGGATGACAACATGCATAAAGCGAATTTTAGACAGCAGTTTGGCAACTAGGTTTTTGTCAGTGTATGTTCCTAAATTCAATTGAACCTTTTCTTCTAACTGTCAGAGACTAACACCAACTGAAATATTGCAAAGTGGAAGAACTTTCAATCATGTCCCAACGAAAAATATCTACAGGAAAGATAGAAGGCTTTGCTGTGCTCGAAGTCCTGCAAAAGTGATAGCGCAACACGGCTTTCACAATGCCATACACTACTATAGTGCAAAGAATTCCGAAAGTGCATTTAGTTAATGAATCATCTAACAATTTTCAGATAAATTTTATTCTAGTTAATTAAGACTTGTACTACTTTTTGGGACATGTGTCCTAGTACTTTGTCTTATTATCGACTATGCCTGTAGAAAATACTAGTTTTAACGACCGAAACACCTATCAGTTCTTTGTTATTTTTGTCTTGACATCCTGAAGCAACTCCATAAATTATGTTTACGACATCGTCTCCAGCATCCGAAGTTACTAGCTCACGGCGCCATCAAAGCTCTAGGCAACAACATAATAGAACGGCGTCACCTAAACATAAAAGCTCAGACTTCTGACATGAGAAGCAATTACCACAACGCAAGTGTCAACAAATTTATCGCGCTCGCTTGGCAGTGGCAAATTTGACTTACGTTGAACCTATACAAAAAGGACGCGTCGTTTGTTTTATTGTGAGCAGCTCTCACTGACCACAATTGAGTGTCGTAGAGAAATTTCTCATTGCTTAAAATATATTTCTTAAACAATGAACCCATTTGCTAAGGAAATTATAACCAAACCTGTAATGAAAATGAATGAAATGTGATTATACACAACCTCCTGCAATATGAACTATGAGAACTATCAGCAGAGATACCAAGGCGATGAAGCTTCCATTTTTCACAAACGGGGTTAATTCACTTTTCTGCTGGCACGAACTAGTTCCCTGCACTGCCCATGATGTGAGATGGGAGGGTATCATCATGGAAATTTACTTGTTTTTATTTTTGAACGATAGAAGTAAATGAGGTTTTGAACGACAGAAGTATATGATCAGATTTGACGACCGAAGTATATGATCAGGTTTTGAACGACAGAAGTAAATGATCAGGTTTTGAACGACAGAAGTATTTGATCAGGTTTTGAACGACAGAAGTATATGATCAGGTTTTGAACGACAGAAGTATATGATCAGGTTTTCAATGACCGAAGTATATGATCAGGTTTTGAACGACAGTAGTATATGATCAGGTTTTGAACGACAGAAGTAAATGATCAGGTTTTCAACGACAGAAGTATATGATCAGGTTTTGAACGACCGAAGTATATGATCAGGTTTTGAACGACAGAAGTATATGATCAGGTTTTGAACGACAGAAGTATATGATCAGGTTTTGAACGATAGAAGAAAATGATCAGGTTTTGAACGACAGAAGTATATGATCAGGTTTTGAACGACAGAAGTATATGATCAGGTTTTGAACGACCGAAGTATATGATCAGGTTTTGAACGATAGAAGAAAATGATCAGCTTTTGAATGATGGAAGTAAGTGATCAGATTTAACATGGCAAAATTGAATAGGCATGTGAACGTTGCTTCGCATTTTTTGCACAGCAGGAATATAATAAAATGCAACTAAAACATTTCTAGAAAGCATTCTCATTTTGCAACGCAGTTTTCTATTAACACTGTGAAATTTCTGACCTCTGACCGGGTTAAATTTAAACTAACTTTTTGTGTAAGCTTATATTATAGTTTAAGAGTCAGCTATTAATATTTATAAATTGACCACTATTTATAAGAAAATATGAATGATTTCTTGATTATGAGACACTAGATAAAAGTTGGGATTCGAACATGCATGTATTTCTATGGGAAGTGCCCGTCTACAACACAGAAGGAATGCGTAGGTGAACATCTCTGGAATATCCAACAAAGCTTTTCATTTCTGTCTGAAACCCGTCCGTCGATTCCTAAACAAACAGTCAGGATGTTTCTATCTGGTGTTCGACCTTGATAATGAGCCCAAATCCTCTGAAGCACAACATTTACGAACAAGCATTAAACTAGAAATGATCCGCTTAATACAACGAAAGATTCTATCCATAAGACGGGCGATACAGTTCGTGAGAACGACACACTTCCACACACTAACGTGCCGCACAGGTAACTGACTCGAGAATAAGTCGTTTAGACTTCGGTGGATTCCTTATACGATTATGAATCACTTATAAATTGTAAGTCTTCAACGAAGTAGTAATTTAACTATTATGAGAAACATTTAAAGAAAGTATTAAAATACGACGAGAGGTTTGCAATTACTCCAGTCGAGCTTCAGTTGCCCAGGTGAGGATTCCGTTTAAAATATTTTACGTGAATGAAGCAGGCTTCGCCCAGGTGTATTCCGTTTTCTTTGTTCTCTCTTAACAGTTTCGGCTCGGCGTGTAGCTGAGAAGCTGCTCGATGATAATGGCTAGGCATAAACAGTGTAGGAGGAACAGTAGTTAGCCTACGCGTTGACTTCAGCTTCGTGTAGTCTATGGATGACTCGTGTACGTAGGTGTTCAGTGGCATAGATTCATACTGCGGTATTATGTAGTCATAATCTGGTGAAGATGGTTGATGAGGGTAAACGAAGTTGACGAGAGGCATGGAAGTTGAAAAAAAGTTGACTGTTGTATAAAATTTTACACTAACCTGAAGCCAATTCCATCACTTTAGTATTGTAACAGCATTACTAATTATATATTCCAAATGTTCTCAATGTATCTGTTTGGTAAAACTTTAGTTAGGAATAATTCTCGACTGCACCTAATATAGTTTAACAGTAAAATGCGCTTTGGAACTTCTGTTATAACGTTTTGTATATACTGTGATAATGATTATTAATTTATTACGTAAAATATTTCTTGGTTTTATGCCTGAATAAATAAATGGATACGTATACAGAAACCTGCGTAGAGGGTACATACCAAAACGAGTTTTTAATTTTCATGGCCAAACATGTGATTGGTTTGTTTACTGCTATCAAACTTGAGACTCATCCTGTAGAATATCGACTGTTCATTGATAGCTCAACACGAAGTTTCAAAACAGTAGTACTTCATCCTCATTTTTTATATATTTAGTTGTGATTCATCCTTATTTGCCTCTTGCACACTCCAAACAGAAGAACGAAAGTTACGTTAATATCTGAGAATTCCTCAACAAAATACATTACGCTGAATTCAAACGGGACATTTGCGATGATTTCAAGATGCTTGTCATGCTTGGTTTGCACGATGGATGCACAAAGTTTACTGCTGACGATGATCATGACAAGAGAATGCGCAAAAAATGCGTATATGAACGTTAAAAAAAGGTTACATTGTATAATTTGTCCTGGACGTGCGCTGGAACTGGATTCATATGGCACTTGATTTGGTCGTGCGTGATGTTTGAGTTTAGTTTACTAATTCATATATCTAACTTGATCACAGCTGCCATAAGTAAAAAGATCAACAAGAGCATTGTTCACAAGTCACAGATGTATTTTACAACTTCTTCTCCGTACTATCATAATTTCGGTGGATCTAAATGATATGGAAAGACCTATACAAATATGTAATTGCATATAAATATGAAATACAGCAGCTATAGTCCAATACGTGTACGTACTGTCGTAGATCAAGAATTTAATGTTCTCACGACTAGGGTAATTTGCTCCGTATTCTACTGCTATGGCGTCTAGAGTTGTGTTCTCATTATTGAGACTTCCTTATTTAGTCGTTTTTCTAGGCAATAGTAGCTTTATGCCAAAGTACGTGTATTGGCTCGATGCTCCATATCTGCTCTGTTATGCTCGTTTACTAGTTTGTATCTTTGAATTTTCATAGCTTAAGCTTGAGTAAGCATACTCACGTTGACACTCGTGGGCCTCGGTAGAAGTAGCTCTCTGCCAGGGCTTGTCGTTGTAGAACGGCAGACATTCGTTGCAATCCGGGCCCGTGGTTCTGTGTTCACACTTGCACGCCATGGTGCGGACCCCCTGCGTTTCCGATGTTTCAACGCAGTCGGACGCGTGCCCGTTACACTTGCATCTACGACAAAACCATAGGATACTGAAAGACCCAAAACGTTTATCATGTAAATTTAACTCTCATTAGAGAGTTTCATGAATTCCATGAGAGTAGGTATAATATTTTCAACGTCGTGATGCCCGATCTCATGGAACTTTCGAATGCGAGCCTGTTGAGCGTACACCACGGCAGAAATTCGCTATATTTAAAAAAAACAACAAATAGAGAGATTTAGTTTCAAAAATCATATGTAAGCTAGTGTTTAATTGTTAGCAGGCATTTTTAGTAGCATAGACCTCACACCCATGTATTAAAACAATGAAGTTTTCTATGGTTCGATAAATATTCTACAAGATGGATAACCACAGATTTTCTTTAAGGATCTATATTCCCACTATTTTTTCTCCATATTTACTCACGTTCCAATAAATTTTTGGGGTTTTTCAAGCTAAAAATGATACTACCTTTCAATCAAAGAATTATTTCAGCCCTTGGACTCGCTCACTACTGGGTTAAAAATGTGAAGAGAAATACATAGTGTACGTTAAACACAAACTTCAAATAGATGCACGTAATGCGCATCCTATTGCGTGCAGAGGAAATCTACCATACTTGAATTATTATAGGATTATTATAAATAAATATATGCCGTATTTACCTGCCTCCGACGGCAAAGTCATAAACAGCGTAAAAGTAGGATCTAAGCACTTTCGGATCTCCAAAGACTTCGTCACCGAAAGTGTTGGGTCGGTCCAGAACAACCCTGATGTCGGTTGCAGTTACCCATTCCTGGGTAAAGTATAAAATATATTTAATTAGTCATTAATAACGCTGAAAACTACAGTATGTAGTATAAACTCAGGATCGCTGAATGTTTCTTGTAACGAAAATGCAATGTTCAATTAAACAAGTGATTGATATTCAACATTCGTCATTAAGCCCCTTCATCTGAAAAACGAATTAATGAATGTTACAATTGTTTTTTACAAAAAACGATAATTTACATAACATAACAGAATATTTCGAAAGGGTTCAGGTTTACTGCTTTAACAGTAAAAACTAGATCACTCGTGTTTTTTGAGCCTTTTCATAGATTTATTCATTATGTAAAATTTTCTAACATGATATGAAGTGAAAGCATTTTATGTGCAGTTAATTAGTAATTCTCATAACACTGCACACTTAGATTGGAAGACTATTGAGGAAAATTTAAGTGGTCTACTTCTAAAACTATCCTTCTTAACAGTAGTTGAGGTTTCATCGCCGATTCTAAGAATGATTTGCTACTGTTAATTTTCGAGCGATTAAGTGTGTTCAAAACCTGCCTACCTGCAGCTGCGAACTCGTGTCGAAAGCGTATGCTGATGGTCGATTTTCAAGGGTCGAGAATGGGACGTTGCCGCCCGTCAGAGGGGAGATGTCCGAGAAATCTGACGTGCACAGCGCACGGGTTTCATCCTTGCCGAGATATGATGATTCGGGGATGCCATAAGTGTCCTGGCATGTTGCACTGGAAGGGCAAAATGAATTCTATGAGAGGAATAGTCAGAAACACAATTTTTTTTGAGTAGTTCAAGCTCACACTTTGGCTTAAATAGAAATACCTAAAATTTACAAATAGAGTAACACCTATTACCTCAAAAGGTTACGAAAATGTCACCTGCCTGCGTCAGCATTGTAGCTATAATAATAATAGTCATAATTTGAATGTACGGGAGTTTAGAGGGAAAAGTTACTTTCATTTAACATTCCTCACTTACTATAGCAACCTTACCTGTAAAAGTGATATGGGGTCCATTCAGTGTCAGGGGAAGTACGTTTGTAGATTGCAAATGACTCTGGACGAGGGGATCGGAAGTAAAGACGCACATACGTGATATCAAACGATTTTCCTGAAATGAGGAACAACATATGAACAATTAGATTATATGCGTGCTAATTAATTAAGTTTATATATAAGGCTACTGAAAATAGTAATCAGTAAGAAATTATAAAATTTTTAACCCATTTTCCTCAAGCTTAACCTAAATTTTAAAATAATTCATTTCGAACAAATAACGGAAGTATTAAACGTCATCATTATTAATAAAAGTATATGTGTTATCCACGTCAAAACCCTTCTATGAACATGTGTCATCGTCTCCACGAATATAACTCATTGATAGCTAAATGAACTTTATCAGTCTTACTAAATTACCGCAATGATATCATAGACTTCATGTGCAAATTTCTGCGTGAGACTCGTGCCCGTCCCAGCTGACGTATTTCTATTTTTTCGGCCATTTCTACGTGCAGCACAAAAATTTACACTGAGTAACAACGAATTACGATCATTTGTGTACTAATGGGTGAACACCTGGGCACGTAAAACGGAATGCCTTTGGAATATTGTACAAGAGTAAAAAATTCTGTACTGGTCGATATATCTTGCTAATAACAGAGGGGTTAAATGAGCTAGAAAGCCGACTAATGATTGATCGCCTCGTGCTAGTGCAGGGTTCTATTACAGCATCCAGGCCATATGAAAGTGTGGTTTTTGAAGCGCGTATTTTGCCTCTACGTGATCGATTGAATATTTAGTGTGAAAGATGTTGATTTGAATTGAAGAGATAATCACTTCCATAAAAAATATTCAATTCAAGTATACTGTATATTAAATTTTATGCATTGTTCTGCAGCCAAGGCAATATACTCGTAGTTGAATTGAATTTAAAAGCCAATTTATCTACCGTCAATGGGCATATATTGGTTGAAATTGTAATTGTGACGAGATGATTTCAGATACTAAGTTCATACGTTTATTGAAAAAAATTAAAAAGTTCTATTACAAGAATAGGTATATCCGAATGTAATGATCAAAACTTTCAATTATGCATAAAATAATATATTATTCTGAATGCATATATATAAAACCCTCGTAGTTCTTCACGTGCTGATTTATTATTATTCATTATACATTATTTGGTAAACTAAAACATCGGAATATGTGCCATGTAAAGCTCGTCGTATTAATGTAGACAGTAAATAGTTACAAAGAGGGAGAAGTGCCCTTTTTATTATCCGATATAGATTATCGTAAAACATTTCTTTCAAAATGTGACTACGGATCATTGAATCTTCATTTCCGACGCAAGAAAAGAATAAGGATGTGACGAGATCACTTTCAGGATAAACCGCAAGTTTAAAAATAAATATCCGTTTACTGTACAGTAATACCGTCTTATTCAATGGACAAATCGATAAAAGTTTATCCCCTTAATTGATAGTGAGATTCAAAAAAGTTGTAATTACCTGACACATTGATGACAGCATCTCCCCCGAAAAAAGACTTTAAAAGCTCATATGTTAAAACTGCTCATTCCCTATACCAAGACATTAATAATTAACATATTACTATAAACATATCATTCTGAATATATAACATATTGCTCTCATACCAAGAACAATATTCTAGTTTCTGACCGAGGTGCAGCGTGAGGTTGACTTCATTAGGGTACTGGATGCCCTCCAACATGGTTTCGCTCTGCCACCACGTCTTGTTGTCGTCGTGGTCGACGTCTGTGAGGTAGAAAGCTGGGTGGGACAGCGCTGGAACACTGGCATCACACAGCCTGCAGTCCTGAGAACAAACGATCGAATAATCGTCAAAAATATTCCAATTTCGTTACATTGTACATAGAGTATACTGTGATAATGTTTTGTACAATTAACCATTAATCATCTGGGGTTTAACTATCAAGTATAATTCAGTCCATAAGCATCAATAATTTCTTAATTAATAAAAGTTTAATCTTAATAAGTTAATTCTTATTAGAAGTCACATTGATTTATTTTCAGTCGTAACATCGTTGCACGGGTGAAATGCTCACACCGTTTGTCAATGGTGTCATTCGAGGAGTACTTTTCAATTTATTTATAGGATATTTTTCAGCTTTCCAAAATATGTGTGCATGTTTCATCTCATTAAAAATCTACAAGGCTCGTGAGGGGGAATACGATGAAAATATTGACGTCTAACAGTATTTTTATGATTCAACTGCTCAGAAAAGGAGATGACAGAATGTAAAAGCAAGTAATGCAAAACACATCTTAACTGCAGAACATATGTCAAAAATTTAGGTTCCGTCCGAAAAAGAAACTGATCCAAACATTTCAGTGATTATAAAATGAAAAACAAAATTAATTTGTGACCTGGACAAATAAACCGTTAGTTAAACGTACATGAGCAGTAGCACTGATATTTTTCAGAAACTAAAATACTCTAATAATATTTACAACCGAATAATTATCGAAGTAATTATCCGACCCAAGAATGGGCCAGAAGGTTCGTTCTTATAGCCTCATTCTATTCTATTCTATTCTATCTATGGAAAAAGGCTAGTGTAAATTATTTACCTTTTGTAGTTGGCAACACTTGGTCAAAATAACCACGCAATGGTCAGTAAATAGAAATTACACTCGGAGTTATTAGAAAAGTTTTTATTAGAAGTGCTGAACATGAGAAGCAAACCTTGGCGGCTCCATATCCTCCAGTCTGTAGGCAATACTCCTGTTGCCTCACAACCCCACACTCGTTGCTTGCGACGATCTTGCCATTAAAAGCTGCGTTGACGAACTCAGGCACGCATTTCTGCTCACAAAAATTTCGTTTAACTTCGTCGGCAGTTTTCATTCTGAGGGTTTCGTCACGTCCCTGACAATTGGACTAATCATATGAATGGATAAAGGTAAACATTATTTTTTTTAACCGCGAAAATCAATGTTCGAAAATCGAAATAAAATCGTAACCCAGGAATGTTCGCCCTAGGATGATCTTCGTATTGTGTTTACAATTGCACGGCGCTTGAGTTTGTGTGGTATCTAAATAGTTCATTTTTTCGACAGACGAATATGACGTACATATCTCGAATTATATTAAACATATTACGATATGAAGCCCTGTGGGTTTCCCTCTTCTGTTGTAGATTTTTACAACCTGCACATTGAACATTATTGGAACCAAATTTTTGAGATATTCCGTTAGTTTTTCGGCTTTAAGTCAGCTTTAAGAAACAAGTGTTAACAAGATCCCAGGGACCGTAATTAAACATTTGATAATAGTCTTAAACTTTTCCGTAAAATAATTGAGATGTGAAAGAATTCACAGTTGAATTTAAAAAATGAATTAATTTTCTCAATCAGTTAAAAAAAATCGTTTAGAAAATTTCAGTAGATACGAGTTACGTATAATGGTTGTTAGTTATGAATTTATGATTCATTACTATTCAGGGTGTCGATTTCGAACAGTGGAGGTACGAGCTGCAAGTTGGAAGACACTAGTTTCAGTGGAATGGTTCACTTCTGTAAAAATGTACCGAGCTTATGAAGTCTACGGATCTAAGAGCATCACTGATACGACCACTGAAATTGTGAATAATTGAGCGATGCAAAATGTAGAGAATAAATGAAGAAGTTACGAGAATGAACAAAAAATTATTAATTGCAGTAGACGATAAGACTTGATTTGCTTGAAAAGCAACTGAAAAAGTTTGATTAGCAATTGAAAATTAGGTTCATAATAAACAGATTATCGATGGCGTGCTAAAGACAGCGAAAAGAATTTATAATACGTGCTAAAAAAATAATCGTTCAACATCTTGTTTAGTTTGTTTTTTAGCGATTCGAGGAACGATGAAATTATCAATTAAACATTTAGACGCATTGTCTCATGTTGAAAGCACGCTGAAGTGACACAAAAAAGTGTTCGACAATATAACGATAATATCGACTTGATTTACCTTTGATTTACCTACTCATAAGAAGGATAGCCACGGACATAGTTAAGAACCTTCAGTACATACCTGAACCCTGTATGGGTCTTGGGCATCATGGGTACACGTGCTTCTATATGATACTTTCTACGCATCATCCTCTCACCGATACATTAAGACTCACAGAATTTTTCTCGCCAAACCCCGCCATTGTTTACTTCGCACTTCCGTTGTATATTTTAAGTCAGAGCTTGGAAGTCGCAATAAGTCTTCGCCCTCCTTTGCCTTTGAAGCATCGGATGTACTAGATGTTTTTCTCTGCAGTTTGCGTTCGTACGACTGTTTTCAGAAGTCAGTGCAATATTGATAAACGGATTTCAGCATTTTTTGTCCCTTCTCTCCAAATTTCGACTTTACCATTTTCAACGAAGTTGAAGTAGTAAAATACTTTCCATCAAAATTTGAGTGATAAGAACTAACTCGCTTGTTTAACTTAAAAGTTTTGTTGCGCCTAATTCTCATGAATTGCTCCAGAGAGGATGAATCTTACGATTCTCAAAGTTCCAGGAGGTAAAATTTCACTATAGTACCTTCCTAGCACTAAGATAATATTATATTTGTGATTAGTACGCATATCAAATACATTTAACATGTTCTACAATAGTTGAGAACTAGATCAATGCAATCAGATTAACGAGGTGCAATTGCAAAATGCTTCTTTTAAAAATAGGGAACGTTTATCGGGAACGCAACAGTCAATTAAAAAATTGATTTATTTAGCATTAACTCATACGTCACGCAAATCTAAATATTGCACAGTGTATTTACAATTATAATTTTACAAATCATTTCGCCTCGCATACACTGATGACTTTTTCTCCAACTTGACCTGAGCTGTAGTTGAATAGCTGCCTTGCCTTATAAAAAACAACGTTGGCATTTTTTTCATGACAAACCGAGTATTTGTTTACATCCGAGCTAGAATAAATATTCACGTGTCAACTCAGTAGGGGAGAAAATTCAGAAATTCTTTAACGCGATTAAAACCCAAAATTCATTGCCAGTAAATTCAATCAACGGTTTCTCTGCGTATGAAATACAATTATTACTATTCTTTCATTTCAAATGTATGTCACTTTCAAGACGTGTTGAGTAGCAAATTCGATCGATGTAATTTTTATTTGCACAGGCCGTATAATTGCATAAATTGTTCGATTTAACCACTATTTCTGAAATAATTTGTTTGATAAAGAACTACGTTAACAGTGGCAAACGAACATTGCTTTCGGTTATTCATAACTGAACATTTATGTTCTCACTACTTAAAAGCCCATTGATACTAACATGCATCATCCGAATATTAAGCTTCATTTATGCAATACTTATACATCAAAATATTTTAATAATACTGCAACAACAAGTACACAGATGGCATTACTATGAACAATATTCAAAAAACCTTTGCAGTGGTTTTGCTAACATTACATGATTTACATTACAGGTATGTACATGCGGAGAAACAGTAGCTGAAATAAGCTTGCAAAATGTAAACATTAAAATTTTTCTTCCCGTTGCAGAAAAATTTCAGAGGCTCATAACCATACTACACAGAAATATTTCGTGAATTCTTAGTGTGTATTACTCGCATATAAAAAACTACAAATATTTTAGAATTGTTTATGTGTTTTACTTCTACGAATCTCCACGGTATATTTACTCATACAAATTTAATTCATATTCTAAAATCAAGCTTATAGTCAGATGTATGTAAATAATTATTACAAGCCACGAAGTTTTTCATGAAATTGCAAAACGATGAGAAATTTATTATAGATAGGGTGCTCATGTATTTCAGTGAGAGCTACGAATCTAAATTATGTCACTGAGTAAAATGTGAGCTTCAGGGATAATGTAATTACAGTAACATTGAAAATATAAGATTTATCAGATGTATCTTGTACCTATATGATCAGCATCCCATTAAATGCAGAATGGTGTCCTAGCGCAAGATTTGCTGAGGCTTTTTAATCTGTACTTACGCGTATGTATGATACTTAAGAGCTAAAATTATGGCCCCTGTTCGTATATGCAAAGGACTTACAAGTAGACATCTATACACAGCAAAGTTGATCTGGCTTTTTATTAAGTCTCAAAGTCTAATAACGTTCTAAAGTGCAAACTGCTCTCTAAAAATTCACTGTAAACATTGACATACGTCACCTCAAATACCAATTTATAGAACTTGAATGGGCATCTGCTTTGTCAAGTCCAGCCTAAGGTTTTGTCGTTGAACACAAGAGGATAGGAATATGTTCCAAATTGATTAATGCAAAATTAACCATAAACATCAGTAACACTTAAGTAATCCCTTGAAATGATATACATAAGGAAATAACACTGACTATATGTCAACGAAATGATCACACAAACTGGCATGGAAACAATTTGGATTCCACAGCCACAAGGAAATCAGATGATCCTGAATGCTGACACGAGTTGGAAAAAGATAGTACGAGTAAAATATAAGTGATAAACCGTTTGAGATAAACTATCCGTCAATTTTAAAGAATCTTCAATAAAAAATACAGTAAGATACCTTAACGCTTTTGATAGAATTGAAAGGTGAAAGATCAATGCATGGATAATACTCATCGATAACATAAGGCAGCAACTTAAAGGAAGATATTGAAATGTCACTAAATTCCTCAAAACGGACTAGTTATGGTCGAGGCGACTCGGACTTGCATATTTTCTTCCTCTTAGGAATTCTCCTTATGCTTAAATTCGCTTAACTTCAGAGAAAAATACATAGCTTTCTTGCTCACCATGCCTTTCCGAACACAAACACAGTTTCAGGTTGCTGTTGCATTCCGAAGCTAGCGTACAATCAACCGCAAACGCACGTACCGAGCGTTGGGTGTCACTCCATGCACATAAACTCAGCTCTGGTTGTAGTCGAGGTGCATGTCATCGTGTTTAGCTTGATTAACGAGCATTCAATCAAGCTAAAACATGGCAAAGCCTTTGAGTACCGCTTTCAGGTGAATAAAAATAAAATAAAGACTAGAAATTACGTTACTTCAGTGCCACAATTGTGGCTGTTTTCCAATTGCATTTGACGTCTTGTAAGTTTCTTCCACTAAATTTTCATAAGAGATTTCGAAGTGGAGTTAAAAATACTAATATACTCGCAAAGACACAACTAAGGTTCATTGGCAACAATTCTGCGTTTTGAAATGGAGTATATATTAGATTACTACCTTTTGTATGCTGGCACGAATTACTAAATTTTAAAATCTTCCTTGAATTCTCATTCCCAGACTACATAGTAACTATTAAATGACTGAGATATTCAATTTACATGAAGTAATGACAATGTCTTGAGTTACATTTTTCTACGTGCAAAAATTATTTGTGAAAATTATTCAGATCTCACATGTGCTCAAATTTTTAGACTACCTGTGCGAATGGACAACTATCTACATGCAGGAAAGATGACATTCAAATAAGTTATGGTGTAGTTTTATGAAGATACGAAAAGGTTTCTACTTAAGAATAGACTATTTTTCGTTGCAAAGTACCTCTACACGAGGTGAGTAGTATAAAACGAAAAAATCTATTTTAACACAAAAAATCTCTCCCGTATTTCTCAACGCAATTTCCTCATAGAACTCAATCTGTAGCTGTCATCCACTCCCCAATAAGATGAATTTTTTAGAATAAAATTTTTTTAAACATGTAACATGTTATTTACGGCGAAGCAATGCAAAACGCGCTTTGAACAAGTATCCCTTCTTTAGGATTTTCCTTCATATATTCATTCTCACTTGGGGTTTCTTGTCGTCTCCATAGCATGGGGTTCTCCAGCCTGTCCTCCGATAGGGCCCCTGGGGTCGCTGAGGGACTTGTGGTACGGGAGGAGGCCTTCTGTTCCCGTAACCGTTCTGGTCATGTATGTTTGTAGCATAAAACTGAGCTTCGCCCAACACTGGCGCTAACAAAGCTCCTAAAAGTAATAAACAAGCACCGCCTCTCATTTTTATTTAATTTTGATTACTTTCTAACGTCTTCTACTTTTTGCTACCATCACCTGGTTCCCATGAGCACCGCCGGTTCTTGTTGGCAGGAACCGCGAGGGAAGATTCACTGAGGCTAGTTGTCTAGTAACATAATTAGATAATAATTTACCTACGAGAGCACTGAAGAGTTGAAAATAAAACACGACAGATGGTTGTGGATTATATGTAGTTTAGTTTCTGAGCAAGGAAACAGGTAAATATTTCTTACAATTCACTTATCCAGCTCACAGGAAGTTGAAGTCGGGAGTAAATAACTCAAATAACATGCAATTGTAAATCATTGTCAGACAACGAAAAATTTGCCAATCCTTGGTTATATTGGGTTGTCCGGAAAGTTCGTGCAGATTTTTAGTAGTTCATCTTTCGACTTATTAAAACGTTTGTTGCGATTGCCTAGCTGGTGCAAATCTTTACGTTGTACATACAGTCACTAGAAAGCTTTGAAAAAATTACAGAACCTAACCTGAGTGACCCACCGGTGGGTCGCATCGCAACAAACGTGTTAAAAACATGATTGAGTTTGGAAAGAAAAATTTGACTACACCTCCATTTAGATGACACCTGATGCTTTTCTATTTCTATAGAGGAAAATCCATCACAAGCAACCAAAGAAACATACGAGTGTTTGGCTGATCGATCAGGCCAATGCCAGACCACACGTTTCTTTTGAAACCTGTCAAAAATTACTGCAGCTTGGCTGAGATGTGTAATCCCACCTTTCATATTCACCAGATATTACTCCTTCGGATGATCATTTATTTCGGTCTTAGCAGAATAGTCTTAATGGTAAAAGTTTCAATTTCTTGGATGACCTAAAAAGATACCCAGATGAATTCTTTGGCATGAAACCATCTCAATTCTGCGAGGAGAGTATTTTCTAGTCAAAAGAAAGATGGAAACGCTTTGTGCAACGAAATAGCTCGTATTTGGTTGATTAAAAATGTATTCGCTTATATATATATATATATATATATATATAGAACTTTTTCTCTCCTTTAATAATCGGCATGAACTTTCCGGACAACCTGACATTTTGTTTTTCCTTTTCTAATGAATGAAACAGATTTTCAATTGAGAAATTAAGAGTGGAATATTATTTTTAATACCACAGTTGTTTCAATGCTATATAATTATCAAAACCAGGATTCTAATTCATAATTTTTACTAATAATGTCCTTAAAGAATGTCAAAATTTGAATTCTGCTGTAAGCAGCGATAAATGTGACGCCGAAAACATATTATTTCGTTACGCAGTTGAGAGAGGAACAAAAGCTGTGACCAGGGTGAAGGCACTGTCCTGATGGGGTACAAGTCACGCCACAACCACCAGTCGCAGACTGAATAAGGGGCACCACCCACACACGCTGCACCAACACCTCAACTGACCACTGCACTACTGACGACTAAAAGCCTCACCAGCACGCATCCTCATCCCAGTTCAACCAAACACTTGACTTTGATTACTTTAAGTTGCTTTTATGCTCATTTTTCGTCATGTTTGCTATTAAACAAGTTCGTTCCCCAAACGCTCAACTCGACTATTTGTAGTTTTTTTTCATAATTGTACATTTAAAAATAGGGACTATGGAATAGTCATTTAAGATCACAGGAGCTTGATTCAAACTAACTTAATTTCTATCGAAAATTTAATTACAACATTTATTACATCGCCAATTGATCGAATTTAGGTATGACACTACAGAAGTCCGTCACGAATCTCACGAATTAAAACAAGAATTCCCTTTAAACTTTGTGCGCTTGTTCACCCGACTTTGACTTCTCATAAGGCTTACACCCTTTTGATCATTCTACACTTAATTGTTTTGTATGAGTTCACAAGGTTACGTACTTTTTAGGTCTGTAAAAATTCTTACTGCATATACGCTTCTGAATCTGATGAATCTGTGTGAGTCCCTACAGCTCATCCAACGTGTGTTAGTACACGTGTGTAAAGCTCCTGGACTTATTTATTCAAGCACTTATTTTTGATTGGTTCAAGTCAGGAATGCTCATAAATAGGCTAAAATGTTTGACCACACTCTTTGAAATAATCTATGCATTTTAAATTCTAATGAATCATGATAAAAAATACATAGCCGAATAGAACTGAAATAATGCTTTCATCAAAATGAGTACAGAAATAATCCAAAATGTAATGGAAAGTCTTGAAAATACTGTATTACAAAAATGGAAACTAGCCAAGCTAGAAGATATTTAATACACCTAGGAAATACATTATTATATGGTTTTCAAGCAGAATTTTTATTAAATTTGAGATGATACTAGATTTTAAAACCTGAAATGTTATTTTAAGAGCATGCTCACACTCATGAAAGATATAATCTTCCACATGATTGTCATTTGACACGTCTGCAGTGTCAATGACGTCAATCACCAGCTTGGTCGACATCACCAGCTTGGTCGACATCACCAGCTTGGTCGACATCACCAGCTTGGTCGACATCACCAGCTTGGTCGACTGGTGAGCGAATCTGCTTGCGAGCGGGAAGACCCAGGTTCGAATCCCGCTGCCGACATGGTTGACGCGGCTAGAAATACGGCATGGGACTTGGGTAAACAACCGAATAATTATCGAAGTAATTATCCGACCCAAGAATGGGCCAGAAGGTTCGTTCCTATAGCCTCATTCTATTCTATTCTATTCTATTCTATTCTATTCTAGAGCCGTCGAGTAGTCTATAAACATCATGCCAAAAACTAAAAGCTCTGTGTAGATCTGTAGAAGATTATGTGTTCCATTAGTGTGAACAAGCTCTTGAATTGTTTTGATTTTGAGAATTCAATGACGCAAATTCAATAAAACATCTGCTTTAACACGAGATATTATCAAATATTCATAGGTGTACTCAATACTATTTAGATTATTTGATTTGAATATTTGTTATAAATTTTTCTCCACAATGTTATAAAACATTACGTTATATTTCAGTACTCTCCCTGATAAAAGCATTATTTCAATAAAACGTGGCTTTGTAATTCTCATCATAATTCATTAAAAGTTTAATAAACAAGTTCTCTCAAGTCCTGTTGTATACTTTTCAGCCAAACTGTATTTTAATGAATTTATACAAGTTTTTACGTTCATACCTAATTAATTTGTACATACATGCTTAGTTAATGCATTTATGAATCTAACTTCCGCCTTCTAAAGATTTAACCAGGATTTTAAAGATTTTGGGTTTGCCTTATACTAATAGGTACTAAAACAATGGTTCAAAATTAGTTTCATCGTAAGCCAAATCCCCTACCCCTAATACTTTTCAGCTAATGATATCTTTTCTTCATTCTTCTGATAATACTTTTACCATGTAGAAAATAAATTTCTGCGTGTGCCGTATCACTTACATTTCCTGGGTCTGGCTCCATGTTATGGAAAACAGGGTTATATTTCATTGACCGTCCTACGCAAAGTTCATACTTTGTAATGCCTACTGCTACACTGATCTGCATGGAAACTAAGAACCAGTGCTGACAATCCTCATCATTACTTAAACGTCTTATGCAGGGACACTGTCAATCCTCAAAGTGGCAACTCCAATCGACACATTAATCCAGTATGGCATAGAAACCACCTAGTATAAGCATTGCCAAAAAATTAACTCCTGTGTTTTCGTATTGAAACAAAGTTTGTTCCGGTGTTCTAACTTGCAAGAATAACGTCTAACTAACCGTTCATTTGAACCTAGAAAACGTGAAATTAGGAGTTTTTCAATGTGACCTCTACTGAACTTTCTTTAGGAAACTTAATGATCAAAATTGAAGCTGAAGATGATTTTTCACTTAAATAATTGAGAATAACTCCGAATAACAGCAAAGAAAACATGACAAAGAATAGGAAGGAACGTACAAGGGGTACTCGCAAGTCAGGCTTCAAAATACTCCAACGGCTAAATTGTCAATGACTTAACTATTCCTGATACTCATATTCCGGTACCTTCACTTTTCTAAAGTATTTTTCCAATAGTGTGCACGAAGATGTAAGAAATGCTTAAATAGAAAGTATATATTCATAGTATTAATAAATTTATAACAGACTTTCAAATACTGAACAGCTCGCACTCCCACAAAACTATAAGTTCCTGACCATGAAAATCATGAATGTAAATAAGAACCAACCATTCTTCCAGACGACTGGCCTTAAACTATTTGAGAAAACGCGCAACTATGAGAATAATTAGGTGCGTATGGTACATTCGGCAGCATCTCTAGACACGGTAAACTAGAATCTATTTGCATAAACCAGGAACAATTACGATGTAATTGATGCATATGGTGTTGAACACAAACATCGCTGGATACGACAAGCACTGAACTATTTCCCTCCAACGAGGTCAGGCATTGCTGCCGACACAGGCAAATGATAGGCGCTGGTGCAGAAGCCCCGACCGTTCGACGCCCCTTCCGGTGCTCGGCAGTAAATATGCCCTACCCTCTACAGCTCCCTGATGCCAAGTAGCCTGCTGAAGAACTTAATATCAATGAATACTCTTGAGCAATCATAAAAGGTTATTTTCGTTAGGAGTTATGTTAGTTTAATTTTAAGGGAATGTGAAAAACTCCAATACATTCCTATCGGGTATTGTTTACTCTCCTCCGCAAGATTGCAGTGTTCACTGTCGCATTTGTGACGCATGGTAAGTTTGATCTGGAGAGTGCAAATCTGTCTAGACAGTAAAAAATATGATGAGGATTAACTTGCAAATTAAAATAAATACCCACTCAGAATTAACACCAATTTTATCCCAATGAAGACTATTTGCAATGTAAAACTCACCTTTCTTCGTCTAGTGACTCCACGTTGTGAAATTTTAGTCTTTCCAATGGCAAAGCTTCTTTCTTCAATCAGCATGTTTAATTTATGAACAAGCGTAGTGAAACCACAAAAAAGACTAGAACAAAATAATCCACACGAAAAATCATTACAAAAGCCACTCCGACTGCTCTGAGGAGGAAGAAAAAAGGAAAATGAATTGCCCTTTTAGAGATTAATAAATACAGTGTTCTTATGTTGTGAACCCTGCTGTGCGTTGCCAGAAACTGTAGACGCTATGCTCTAAGGTCCTGAATAGTGACGAGAAGGATTATAGCAAGAACAGCAGTGCATAGGCGGGTTAGTTTATTCTAAAATTGTCCATGAAGCATATGAATCTGTCATCATTAGAAAGAGCAGAGTGAAGATTTTTCGGAGAAACATTCATCACGTAACACTGGAGTTGTATTCATAGTATCTAAGATTAGACCTTCGTTTTTCCACTTCTGGTAACGCTAATAGTAAATTAGGCTAGAATACGAACATTTCCTAATGCACAGGACTTCAAAATTTATCCAGCAAATATAGTTATTCCCAAGCTGTACTTTACATTCTTTTTTGTTAGGGTTTTGGCAATGTAAATCCTCGCTATAAATCATTCCTTGAGAAGTCTGTGTACAATACCTACCTGAATATTTGAATGAAGTTCAGTGAACGTCCTTGAAAAGTTGAGCGTTCAAGATGCCACGAGGAACTAGCGTTAAGTGCTTTACTTTACTCCAGTTCAGGAAACTTATTGTAACGTTATTTCTGTTCTATTGAAGAAAGATAAAATTGCGCCTCCAGCTCGAAAAATGTTTGTTCTTTAGTTGTAAGTTTCACTTCAGATTCTTATGATGGCCATGGTAATTATTTAAAATAAATTGACAGCACAAATTGTAGTATTACGTTAACGAAGTTGTTATTAAAATTGAATAATCAGTTTTGAGCTACGTGTACAACAATGTAGATTGCGGCAGCTGGTCCAAAAGTGTTACGTAACCCAAAATTGAACGAGATAATTTTGTACATACAGTACGTAGATAACCAATCGCGTGTGTTTTTAAGGAACTTTTAAGAACTTAAGGGTACCTGTGTTTTAAGATTTCATAGAGATTCTATTTTAAATATTCGCGTCTTTTGTTCAAGCAATAGAAAGAGATAGCTACGAAAAAAACAGAAATAATAAGTTTCAGTAATTTTGAAATTTTTTGTCCCTACATTGTCATACTTATAACAAATTAATTTTACAGAGAACTGAATGTAGCGGACTCGTGAGTGACACGATTAATGAGAATTGAGTAATAACGCTAAAAAATAACGATCTAAGAAAAAAGTCTCTTTAGTTCAGCGCTTTTGAGAGAAGAAAGCAGCTCATGTGCTTCAGTGGACGTTAATTTATAACCTGCATTTATAATAACTAGAAAAATGAAATAGAATCAATCAGTTTTCTGTAGCCCCCGGCAAAAACTTTTAAAACTCACTTGCTACTGTGCTTAAAATATTTACATTAATTCTCTGTTCTCTTAATATCAAGATTTTATTTGCCTCTCAGGTGTTTGAAAAGGATAGCACGAGGAAACCTACAAACATTGTACTGCGTTAAACCTACAAATATTGCACTGTATTAAGCATACAAATATTGTACTGTGTTAACGACACACACATTGCACTGTGTTTTACATGTAAATATTGCACTGCGTTTAACATACAAATCTTACATTGTATTTAATTACAGTTCGACTCATCTCTCTTCATTAAAAGATGCTCGTCAGAAAGTGTGGATAAAGACTGAATCATCAGTATAAAATAATTTTCGATAATTTTGCTACGGTATAATTAACCCATCACGCGACCATGTTGTACCATGTTTGCGTGTGTGTTTCGTGTTGATCAATGTTTTTTTGGTCACAATAACTTATCAAGTTGAAGATTTTTCTAACAATATTCTAATTTATTTACGTTGTACGTACACTGTCTTCGAGTTTTATTGGTCTGTCCTAAAAATCAGTTTTTTACGTGCTTCTTGAGAAAATACTGCAAAATACTACAAGGATATCTGTAAAATATATTGCACGTGTTTAAGTAGTTCATTATAAATGATTTCGGATAAACTGACTGGACAATAGTAATTTTTTATGTTCTCAGTAAAACGATTACATAGGCTGAGTGAAATGTTAGTTGACGGCTGTCTACTACACTCAATATGAAGTTTATGAGACTTTCTCTTCTCTGTTCTATCAATGACCGCCAGTGAATTATGAATACTTAAAAATCAATTGAGGCCTCAAATATTTTACTCCTGAAGCATAAAAACTATGTTGGAAATTATCGCAACTTGTTTGGTTGGTATATTTCAGTAATACTATCGAGTTGAAACTTCAAAACTACTTCTGCATACGGTGTTCAAAAATTTTAGAGCACCCTTTTTATTTATCCTTCTTCTTGAACTACTAGTCATCTTATTCACAGTAGTTATTCTGTTTTGCTACCTCGGTTGATTTTTGCTTTTAAAATCGTTAGCTTTTGCCTGCATGATTGTCAGTTAATTAGATATGTAGTTTGGAAAGTATTTCAGAAGAATTTCTTTATATTTTTATTTTTATTCCTTCACATTAAACTCGAATTTTCAACCTTTCACTTTGGAATTGGAGTGCCATAATGATATAAATGTCACTTCTTCATGAGCAAATATGAATCTAATGTTTACTATGAAGTTTTACTCATTATATTATCATTAGAAACCACAGTTCCGCACCATAGGGTAAAAATAGATTAAATATATAACAGATATATTCTTAGAGCAATGGTGTACGTACGTCAAACATACGTACTTGTTCGAGTCATTACTTAGCACCAAAAAACGACATAAGTTTTTGGTATTAGGTTGCATTAGAATACGTAATGCTCCAGGTAACCAAAGGTTATGATTGAGTCTAAATACAACATCAAGGGTAGAGTCAGTGCACTCATATATTCAACAATAAAATGTTTCAAAAACTGTTATGTACAATAATTTATAAATACCAGAATAAAATTTTGTATCAGTGCCAACTTCATATACCCTAATATATAAATTTCAAGTCTAAAGGTATTTATTTCTGACTGTATAGCTATTTCACATTAATTATCTATTATGAATTTTTTACTATACATATACATGAAAGTGCTAATAAATTCCTATTCAACATGCATAATGTAAATACGCAAAATTCTATTTATATACAAAACTAGCAAACTACAATCTACGCCTCGAGGGGATTACAGGATCATAAATCTTTTAACTACAAATGAAATCAGAGCACTTTATGAGAAGAGAATATGAGAACATGCAACTTTAAAGGAGTGTTTGCAGTGGCATAGACTATTATTACTATTACATTCCTGGTTTAACCACCGCAGCCACAACAAAAGCGATCTCTGCAGTGATGCGCGGTATCAAGAGGCAGTTCTTCAAAAGTTTTAGGCTTTGTGCGGTGGCCTACAAGAAGTGAATAATACATTCCCAAATTTTTGTCAATTCATTATGCTGGCAGGGACCAACTGATTGAAGCCAAAGAGAGGACACTGATCTGGATAGGGTTGCCGAAAATATCGTTGATAAATCAAGACAATTCCTGCAGTGAGATATCAATGAATATTTGTCGAAATGAATAATTGTACACAAACATTAACTTATGAGAAGCCAAATTTAAATTTCAATAAAATCACATGAAGCCAATCAATGGAATCAATTTTCTTATCAAGTAAATATTTAGGGTAATGGAGATATTATATTAATTTACGAACATGGAATTCTTGAAGGTAAGGGATCCTAAGAGATTCTTTTGTCACGGCACTCCGAACTTCTTTCATTTGTAATGCTATCAACTGTAAAGTTCTTTAGGTTTACAAAATATTGATCCGATGTTAATACCAAGCAGCTTTATAATCGTTATCATTAAGTTCAGCAAATCACATAATCTCTTAAGAATCTGACAAAAATGAAGAGGACAACAATATGACAAAACAAATATTCAGTAAGAGGTTCAGTTGTAGTAGGAACACAAGAAAGTGTGTCACTTGGCGTAAATAAAGTGCGTAACAATAAGTACCGGACGAACTAAGCCGTCGACCGGAGACACTAGAGCAGTAACGATACGTAGTTTGGACCATATATAACACTCACTACTCAAACACTCTAATAATCATTTTAGGAACATCTAATCACAGATAATGAATATTCTATAACACCTCGTTGAAACCTGGTAACTACACGGCTAATGGCAGTTTTTAAATCTTGGGTAAGATCATCAGGTTGATCACGCATAATTTAGGGTTTTTGAGTGAAGGCTTTGAAATGGAATTCGTGACATGAACACTCTAAGAGCTATGATAAACACTCAGATCCAATAACAGAGAGCATGAAAAGAGCGTAAATATTGTAAAATACATATATTAGCTTAAATCATCTTGGAAATCTATTTATATAAAAAAAATAATTGATTATACTTTGGTTTCTGACTCTTGCTTCTACTGTACATTTATGGCACAATCACGACGTCTCACAACACAAACTCTACCAATACTAGGTAATCATAGACCATCCATCACTATAAATACGGCCAAGAAACTCGTGCGGCACAACAAGCCATGTGAAAAATGTATGGATGGCCAAGACTTAGGAGGAGGAGGAGGGCTGAGTGAGAAGCAGCCACATCTCCCTCCCACACTCAGCTCTCTGATATTTCAGCAACCCAAGTCTGAACAAAAAAAAATACAAAATTTCCTTTCAAAAGTTCACATGTTTAGTCATTTCACTTTCCGGGTCGTTGCTTTTTTGTCGCTCTACTTTGGATCCTATGGAAGCGGCGACAGCTTAAGATCTCCTTCTCCTTCCGTTACTTCACTTGTAGCATTTCTCTGAGGAAGCCGTTCTTCTATGGTTCGTTTGACTGCTAGATATGCAACAGATAAAACAAGCAAGGCATTTTGAAGTGATAAATAGGTCTGTAGAAACTAGACAATGCCGCCTATGAGGTGAATCATCTGCATCGAAGGAATTATTTCTGTATTCTGTTTCAGTGGTTCCTACTACTTTCTGCTCAGATGTGTGTCTACAATTTCATCATATTCGTTTTCAATACATGTACCAATTATTTCAATGTGTTGTTCTTTTTCTAGGACTGATTCACAGAGTCTCTTGAAGAACATCAGGCTCAGACTGCAGCCACAGGACCCAGCAGGAGTGTAAACCAACGCTGTTGCTCCGCAGCAGTTGGGCGATTACGTGTTGATCATCCTGTATTTGGCAGCAAGGTCTTTGGCTTTGCAAAATTGCTCCCTGGAAAATTTACAGAATGCAATAACAAATGATCAAGCTGGATCGTATGCCAAAATGGTATACAGTATTTACCATTCATGCATTATCACAGATGAGCAAATTGCCTTTTTTCATATGGGGCAAATTTGCAGTGTTTCTTTTTGCTTCAATATTGAAAGCTTTGTTGACTGTTAGACGTGGAGTGAATGAAGTCCTTTACTACACAGAATATTCAGTCTCTCTATCTAAAACTAAGCCCTGTAATTGTGTTTATCTCATCAATACTGGAAATAGAAAGCTCGGTTCTGTTGTGCCGACTTTAATTTCAGCATTTATTTATTCCTTCAATAAGAAATAAAACTATTTGAATCATTGGTTTCTTACTAGCAAAATATAACAATAAGAAGATTAGGAGAGAGCAATCATGCCTAAAATTTGTTAAATTTATTCCAAATAAAAATTGCTTAACAAATGCAATGAGAAATAATAATCTTGATCAACAGCAGTCGAATCAAGTGGAAGTGAAGAATCGTGGTGTTTAATTTTCATTTGGAACTTTACGAAAGTGTAAATCAAGGAGGTTTTATTATTCCAGTATTTCATATCGACTGCTAGAGAACCAAGATAACGGAAATCTACATTCGGATTATTGAAAGAAATGTATGATTTGAATTTTAACTAATATTAATTATGATAATATTACTAATATCAATAATAATCGTATGACTAATAATAACAATACGACTAATATTAATAATTAGAAATTATGAAAAATATGACCAGCATAAATTTCAGGTTAAGTTTGATTTTAACATTACAACAGGCATTCATTTATCTAGTTTAGTTCAAACGATATTTGAATTTACAGATAAGAGCTTAAGCTCAAAGGTAACCTTGCTATTGAAATAGAAGAGATAACCTCACACGGCGTGAAACCGTAAATATACCGCCAAGGGACGCTCCTGTATATTAAAATGAGACTCTAAATCAATTTATCTTCATTATGTGAATCAATTTTTCTACATTGTTCAATTGAAGAGACTTGCAGTTGTTGCGTCCTAAGATGTAATTTTAATTAGAAGCAACGTAAAATCCAAGTATGTCGTAACAAACGTACATGATTACTGGAAGTGGAGCCTATTTCACTAATTGGTATACGTACGTTTCTAAAGAATTAAAACAAATCTTCGTATTCTAAATTTTTCATTATTTCGTTTAATTTTTGCTTGAAAATCTTTAATAGTGTAAAAGAAGCTTGCACTTTTCCTGAGGATAATTATTCTTCTTTAGTTTACAGTTGTTCTGTAGGACGTCTTGATTAGATAACGAGGGTTTTACTTGTCGTCATCACCAAAATGCTGTTACGCACGACACATTTAAACCATACGAACGGTAGTTCCATCTGATTAGTGTTCCTTACAGTAAACATTCAGTATATCAAATAGAGTACGCACATTCTACATGCTTGAAATGACATTTTTCTAAGAAAAACACTTATAAACACCATTTTCTAAAAGAATGACCCATTATATTTGATTTGGCAACTGCAGCAACAAATAAAAACTATTTTACGAAAAAGAGACGTCAGAAAATTATCCTGTTACTCTGCCGACAAGCGAAGCGAAATGAAGACCAAATGAGGATAGTGCATGGGACATCAGCAGTTTCATACATTATCCCATGAATTTTGAAAACTTTATTCCATTGATATAACTTGTCGAACACTTAGCAGCATCAACAGTAAATTGCAGATTTAGCTACTTAACTAACAGTGAAACAGCTCATATTTCACGTATCTACTTGTACACCACACTGACATACCCTATACATTCTCAGAATGCTTTTTACACTCTCGAAGCGAAATCTAAAAAGCGGGAAGGGAATGTCGGAAAGATTAGGGTTTCAACAGATACAGCATTGACGAGTCACTCGGGGAGATATCAAGACAAACAAACTGCACGATTACATTTTGAATAGACAGACAGTGTTGATTATGAGAGCCACAAAAATATTTACAATGAGTGAAGGTAAATGTAAGTTGTTGTTTACCTAAATATTGAATACAATAAATTTTTATCATCTGAATTTCACAGTTCGAAGAGATACTGCCGTATAGCCCCAACCTGACTTCAATTCGTTAGAACCCTGTAAAATGCTTTAATTTTTACACTGCTGGTAAACGAACACAAAACGTGTAGCAAAAGAGTGTTGGCTTTGTTCTGGTGTAAATGATACGGAAGTAGATGACAAAGTTCAACTTAAGAATTTCTGAGAGGCTGTAGTAACACTAGACGATATTTAAAAATAAGCTATAGCTTGTGGCATAGAATAAAATATGGAAATTGCAGTGCTTTGCGACAAAATAACTAAAATGATTTCTGATGTGATAGACTCATAAGCTTATAACTTGTTCTACTAGGAGGTAGTTGCCTTGAAAGAGTTTCAAGTTACTTTCTTGAAAACTAAGTACCTTCTTACGAGGAATATTTTCAGAGCACTATGAACGTGCTCTCTTGTGTAGAAATATGACAGTTCCTAGCAATGATATAGCAGCGATTTTCTCTACCTTCACTGTGTGTTTGTCAACCGAAGCGACAAAAATTAAACCAATGTGGTAGGAAATTACAAAGGTGTGAGTCAATAATCTGACTCACCGATACGCGGAAAAATCCCGAGACGAATTTCATTATTTATAAAATGAGCTCCATTACGATTTGGATCTTAACGCTTCTCTCATATTCCATTGATGTTCAAAACAAATACGTAAAACGTGAACGTGAAACTGAGTCATGCACACGCCAAAATTCACGTGAAAGAACGTAGTCACAAAACACAAGACAGCGTTGGCTTGCCTCAACCAGAGCAGGGAAACAGCGTGCATCCTACGCCCTACACACGTGCATCATCGAGAAGCGTGGCTGTGGTAGGCTTACTCTGCTCGCCCACGCTGAGTTGGTACTGCAACTGTGACCTGCCGTACCCGCAGCAGCGCCGCATCGTGTCCTGCAATCAATAACATTTATGTCTACGTACTTACTAACAGAGCAGTGAAGAAATTATTCCGTTGTTTGGTTAGTCTAGATGCATACGAAGCTAGGCAACTACGTCTAGATACGTAAACTGATTTCCCTGTAAGCTTATTAACAATGGGAAAGTTAGAACTTCAGTAATGATAAAATTTTTAGTTACTGGCGGTTCAGATTTTTCCTGCTTTATCTTCAGTGAATAAATGAGAAAAAACGTAACATTACTGAAAACCTAGATAACATAAATCTTAGGTAACTACCCAAGGCACCAACGGTTTTCTGCATACCGAAGAAATAAGTTTAGTTTCTAAATTCATAGAAGAGCAGTTATGTCCACACTAAATGTTTGCGAAGCGCAATATTTATTTAGCTCTTTCTTTCCAAGTTTTAGCTTTGAAGATGGAATTTCAAAATAGTGAAACGTGTGCCAGTCAAAATGTTTATCAATATGTTGGTTCTTATTACCATAGACGACAGAATATCTATGTATAAAATTAATTACTTATATTTTGTATTCTAATTAATGATGCACCTAAAGAATATAGACAAATAGAGCATCTGTACATTCAGTAAAAAATCTCCGAAACTGTCGAGTTTAGATGTAATTTGCAAGGGCATTAGTTTTCTCTTAATCTTAAAATTAGTAGAGAAGGAATAATTTTAGATAGAACGTAATTTAACAGTACAGAATCTGGGTACACATTGTTCAGAAATTGACTCTTATCATCTTCTTAACCGGCATGTAACTTTGCTGGCTGGAATTATCGCAGTCGGCTGATTTTATTCCTTGCCTGAATGACGTTCGTACTGTCAATATTTCGGATAAAACGTTGTTGGTAATCCTTAGGGTCCCAGTTGGTGCAATTTCTACAAAAAAGTATTTTTCTGGAAACTACCACATTCATAACGGAAGAAACAAAAGACGGAGGAATGAATATTTGTTTGCAGTTTTTAGCGCCTAGATAAAAAATTCTCAATTTTTTCCTGCATTGAGCTTCTGTAATTGTTATTGGATTTTCATACTCCATGTATAAATGTCTGAACCCTAACAAAATACACTGCATTTGGATGTAAAACTATAATATAAACGAGCGTTCCGAGCAGACTCGGTGCTATAATTATTTTATTTTACACGTGCACGAGCGCAGAAATCAATTACTATACTACTATACAATAGTCTTTCTAGAAGTATTATAGTCCCACATATGAATAGAAGATACTTTCCTGAGAGCAATTGCAGCAAGTATTTTTTAAAGGAATGGAGTAAAAATGAGACACAATTGTATCATCACGTTCTTTCAGCAACATGATACAAGAAAGCAGAAAGATCTCGTACCTTGAAAGCCTGCCTGAAGCGTTTGCTCATGATGTGGTAGAGGATTGGATTGATGCAAGTCGACATGTAAAAGAATACCCCCGAGATGTGAGTCAGGAACTTGTACACGATAACCTGCAGAGAAATGAAATAAAATAAGTAACCGACAGCTTACATGTTTTTAAACTCACTATAAGCTCTTCAGGTTTTCAATTTTCTTTCGACTCAACGTTGTTTTTATGAGAATAAGCCAAATTTATAGCAACAAGGAAAATTTATGTTTTCTGGAACTAAATAAAATAACGGATTAATAGACATGTCTTGATTTAATTTTTTTACTTGTAGAAATTATTAATAGGAAAGATAGCTAAATTTTGTGGAATATTTCATTTGTAATGTTTTCCACAAAATACACAATTGAGCAACGAAGATTTCATTGAAATTTCGTTTATAAACACAGGCTACAGCTGAGAACTGTGATGATGGTTTTCATGAACATGGATGGCAGGACAGTAGCCCCTGTCAAGAACTATTTGTACAGAACCAAATTTAGTGCGTGCTGTAGTGGGCATCGACTGTTACAATGAAAAGTTCGCTGTTGCTGCGAACTGTCGAAGGGTGGTCACAGACCATTAAAGCTCACAAAAGGACGATGGGGTAAAAACAGCATGAGAATACTGGAGTCTCATTTCAATCCGAACGAATTAAGTTCAAATGCGGATGGAGTTTCAAACAAAAGTTGCGACCTCATCACAAAAGTCCTTATCACGAGTGGCCATAATAAAAAAAATTAAAGGAAAGAAAGGAGCAGGGCCATTAGGACCATACAAGCGAGGGTTAGGATTAAGGAGGGCAGGAGCGTACTGACTAGCGAGTCTTATCTTTACAGTCGGGTTTAGGAGAAGACACTCATGTGTTCTTTGGTAAGAGAAGTAGAAAAATACTTGTAGTTGGCAACCGTCAGATTGAAAAGTAGATTAACTCAGCGAAGAATTGGCCCTTCAAGGGTTAAGTAAGCCAATTTAAATTCGAGGGTTAGGCGAGTCAATAGTAAACAGATAACAAATTAAGAAAGAAAATTCGAAACACACGTATATGAAAGTGTCAATAATAAGATCAAGCTACTCCAGGTACATAAGGCTTGCTTCTTTTCAACAAAAATCACGAGTGCTGTATCACGGAATGGGAAGCAATCAACAAATAATTCTCAGTTTTGTCATGGGAATTTCTCGACGACTGATCAAAAAAAGAGTGAGTGGCCTATTATGGAAATATCACAATATCCTTTCAAGGCTGAATGTAATTAATGAAATGAAATTACCATCATAGAGCAAGTGTAAATATTAAAGTGGAGACAAGGAATCAAATGAATAGAACAGAAGTAGCAAGAGCTAATAATTAATTAGTTTTTGCTGTATTGCCTCAGGTAGGAGGGTCTTTTCGAAGGAGCCTACACTACGGACCTGGTCTCTTTTGTAAGAGCCTACATCACGGAAGTCTAGAACGTCTGGAATGCTACAAGCCTTTGATTTGGAGCCCTTTGAATGCATTGTTGAATAAAGGGTCTACAGGACAATTTCAATTTAGGAATTTCTGATTGAGTGGATTAATTGGCGAATGATTAAATTAATACTAATATCGTGTTGCAATCCCACGACATCAGTGTTTAGTTGATTAGAGTTATCACATCTAAAATAAGGTACCTCATTGTCAATAGAAAGGTGTTTTGTGGTATATTTATTGAATGGGTCTATTTAGAGCGACGGTGATTATTGTACCAGGCTAATTAATCGAGAGGATTTCTTATATGACCGGCCGATCATTGGCTGAATGCGAGAGAGTGGAAATTTCCTGCATTGAGCGCCATTGGGACAAGTAATCTCAATTTGTTTATGAACAAAGTTCAAAGTTTCATTTCAGTATTATGGGTCTGAATTAAGATATTGAAAGCCTTGTTTTTACGTACTCATTGGAGTGGCAAGAGGACGATCGATCAAGATTCGTTAGTTAATGTTCAATGTTACATGGGTGAATACTGGAGTTAATTAATTTTTTTAGCTCTCAAGAATTGTCATAGTCTGTGTCCTGCCCAGCAATTCTAGACCACCCTTAACGTTGTTTATCTTTATTGAGGGAGGAGATGTCATTGCCTTCCGTATGAGCAGAGGTGTTGGTATTGGAGTAACCATAAACAATAGATGAGTGTAGATAACTCTAACGACTAAAGTTATAACGCAAGTTACGTTATCATGTTAGTCAGTGGGATTTAATATGCCAGTTTGAACTCAGCTCCGAATGCTAGGCATTTTTCATTTCATTGGTTTCTTCCATCATGAACATATGTACGAGTATTTCACAATAGTTCCAAGACTTCAAATTCTTGACCACACACTAGATGTAAAATAAAAATTGTGGTTTATCAGCTCGTGCGATTTTAAATTTAATTAAATACTTATTGTTGTCATTTCAGAATGCTATTACCGTTTTTCACAAATAAATCTACTAACAGACTTGATTCTGAACTGAACATTCAACTCACCCACCTGACTTGTAGGTCCTTTCCCTTTTAAACTTAAGTACTTTATCCATTACTGCACTATGAAATTATTTTAAGTTAAAATTAAAAAAAACGTGAAATCAGGGAGTTTTATAAAAGCAGTAATTAAATGAAGGAAAAGCTAAACAGTGTGACAGGAAACTGAAAGGATGAATTCCTTTTAAATGAAGAAACCAGGTTTGTATCGATAGAACCTATTTTAAGAGCGTATAGAAATTAGCCATATAGAGAGCTTTTCAATAAGGAAAAAGTACATATTGTGTTGAGAAATGAAAATACTTCGTATCAAATGGAACAAAAACATATGTAAGGATGGAATTTTGATTGGAACCTGGACACGGCTATTGGGGTCCCCGTAGAAGGCCAGCAGTCGCTGGGCGTGATGAGGAGCGAAGCACACGAAGAAGGCGACCACCACAGCCACTGCAGGCACGTCACACAAATATTCATTTGTCATCACCTCGTAGAATTTCTGTCATATCAATTTATGATGATATCTGGAACCAGAGCTTTGAGATCCGATTATGCCAAAGCTAGAGCTCCAATGATGGTTAATAATGACATACTCGGAGATTTTTTACCTGATCAGGAGAGCAGCAGTTATATAAGAGGAATATATCACTTATAATGAGGAGATTTTCTGTTCACTCGTTCTAGAGTATTAGCTGTTAATGACTTACGTAATATCGATAGGCTTTAATGAATGGCATGACATTTTCATGGTAGTGAAATTTTTCTAACGGATAAGTAGTCTCGAACTCCATTTGAAGTTTCGCCCATGACAACATACTCGTTCTTACTCTTAATTTCTTGACCAGTGGACCATCATGTAACATCAAATTAACATAAGTCACTGGCTACCATCCAAACCGTAACGTTAAAGTATCTTACTGCTACGGAATTTAGCGCTCGAGCTTCTACATATTATATATACATTTCTATCTTTGTGCTAATCGTAAAATATGACTCAATATTTTCGGGCAGTATCTTGGTTTTCAAATTTTGGAGTATTGAAATTTATATTTAATATGAATATATTCAATTTAGAATTAAGAATATGAATTGCTAAACATGAATTCAGAATTCTTCCACAGTTACCATATTTTATTCTAGTTATTTCACGAACCTAATATTCGTAAATTTTCTAAAAACTAACTTCCCAATGTTTCTCTGCGAAAGACTACCAAATTTGCATTTCTTGCCTGAAAGAAGATCAATGTATCTAACACCTACTCTACAGGGTGTGGGAACATAATTTCCTTTTTTCAAAGCGTTTTGCTTTGAAAAAAGGAAGTTACGTTGCTGCACTCTGCATAACCAATTACTCCTATATCTCTTCTCTGTACCAAATGATCAAACCGCACCATACGCTACATCTGTTCCCTGATATGTGACTGTTATGTACATACACACATTGCAAACTGACCTCTCCACTGCTATGTAGTCTATCTCCTCACATTTACTTCACAAATATGTTTCATTAATTTCTTCACCCGGTTTCTCTTAAAGTTATGAAGATTTTAACTGCTCATCTCCACGCAGACGAATCTGTTTATGAAGCTATTTTAAGTTTATTTATTATTCGTAATTTTAGTTTCACGATCGTCTTCATATTAGCAAATAGTTAGATTTACGTATAACAGTTTTTACACACTTTTTTCAAGGCTTCCAGAAAAAACTTCAGTACGGTTTATCTCAGTGAGTCGACACAAGCATATGAATGGGCAGCACACAGATGTTAACGGTGTTATACCTCCTATAATACAATGATAGGAGTAATTTATTTCGTTCTGTTAGTGAACCGAGAAAATTTCATATACGATGATTAAGTTTTCCCTGAAAATAATAAATTTTATAAGTGCATTACAGTCAGGATAGTGAGAGAGTGACGTGCATTAACAATAACCTTATTAATAATCAATAATAATAATCTTATTTTAAGAACATTGCGAGATTTTAATTTTTCGAAAGAATTACAGAAAACAAATTCAGGCGATGCAAATTTATTAAGCAGGCTCATAATATTTGCTCTGTTAAAGACTCTAGCTCCTTTTAACAAAATTACTGTTTTATGTCTAAGAAATTACTGAAAAAATATCTTAGAGGCAATTATGTTCAAATTTCTTCCAGAAAGGAGGAAAATATCATCTCAAAATAACAACTTATCATTTTATTGCGCTTCTAAGGAAAGATGTCCGAGTTAATTACAAAGATCTGCTACTTTTGCTCTCCCATTTAAAACAACGGAGAAAATAGAGCCAAGTTTATTCCAAATTCCTGATTGTTTCCTCTGAACCTTTCAAGCCTAATTCTTGTAAGTGAAAAACGCCAGTAAAATCAAAAATTGAACGAAGAATTATAGTATTTTAATGTGGTTGTAACTTCAAATGCTCTTCAGGAAAAAATTCTCGCAGACTAAATGAGATTAATCCTTGAAGCTGACGTAACCCCGAGGGAAAAGACCTAATTAGACCCTTGACACTGACCGAGCATCTTTATGACGCCCCTGCTGCGACTGCGATCTAGAGCTGCAGAACTGCTGTTGCTGAGGGAGCCCCTGTGTGACACAGTGGGGCGCTGCCCCCCGTAAAGTTCGAGTCCTATCTTGACGTACACAACCGTGATGAGCGTCATGGGAGTGATGAAGAACAGGAATGTTGACACTTCAAATGTGTAGTTGATAGCATTCACCACCTGAATGAGACAACAGTAATTAGTTTTGTGTATTTAGCAAATGAGTAACTTGAATGAATAGTTCAAAATAAGCTGTGATCATGGAACAAAGTGAAGAACATGAATGTTGACACTTCAAAATAGAAGTTGACAAAGTTTGTATTCTGTGAGAAACAGACTATAATTCTGTCTGTGCATTGATGCCATAAACAAAGATTTGTTTTGACATTGAAGTGGTCAAAATTTACTAGGAGTTTGAAAATTAGCGTGGTTGGTAAGTATACTTTAACTTGCAATTGCCATTTAAAATTAACAATCCTAAATGGACAAGTGAATCAATATCTGGCAATATGTTGTTTTAAAACGAGAGGATTAAATGAGTGAATAGGCTATCACATAAGCGGCCTAGAATCTGTAACCTAATGGGGCCGAGGGGGCATTATGTCTTGATCTATGAGCTGTTGATCATTGTGCGAAAAATAAACCAAACATAATCAATTATTTCATTATAGTATTCTCAGAGTGAAACAATTTCACATTTGTGAACACGTTCTCATGACATATCTGACACTCAGTATTTGTTGCGTCACACTTTCATACATAAGCGATGTATGAGTTCAATGTATATGCATATGCATACAAGTAAAATATCTTCCTCCAGAAATTAAAAAAAAATTCTGTCTGATAAATACTGATTTTTAGACTAATTGCTCTCGTTTTGATTCTTCCTTACGGGTTTTGATAAGTGAATGTCAATAGAAGAATAAAGTGAACCAATATGGCAGTGACTAAGTACTTCGAGTAATTAGGAGTAAAAATATTATTTACGTGACTCTGGAGGCAAATGAAGATACACGTTTTAGTACAGATGCATCCATGCGAGAGATTTCAACGAGAAGGACTAATCAGTCAGAATGCTGCAGACTTTCTTATGAGCAATAAAGGTCTTCAGATTAATTATTAGTGGACAGTGTTACGACAGCACTGTCACGAATACTTGGAAAGTTGAAACACATATAGCGTCTTCCTAACTACTGGTAGGATAGAATAAAGCATCTGACGTTGTACTGGATATGCTTGAAGCTGCAAAAACTGTAGTTAAAATAGGATGTAACTTCTGAATGGACTTCAAATAGAGAAATATATATGTAGTTAAAGATTACTGTGATGAGAGCAGAGACTCCACTGATACTCATAATTGCTGCATAACAACTCCCTTGAGGAGTTGTCATACTTGCTCAAACTGTACCCTTCTTCCCACAGTGAAGTGTTTATTACACCTTATAGCATTTATTTACTTTGTCAATTGCGTGTGAGGAAGCCCAAAGCAAGCAACTTCGCTCTTGCCAGACTACAATCAGACTTTACTTTCATTAATTCAAATGTTATTAGTCTCATGAAGCAGTTGTTGCAGCGTTGAATCCAAATTTCGCTATGTCACAAGTGTATATTCTAATGGGTAATAACATATGTTCATTTTCATCGGAAATACACTGTAACTTTCGAAAACGCTAGAAGGGAACGATAAGCTAACAAAAAAAATCAGTTTTAATTTAATTAAACAGTTAATGTACAACAAAATAAATACGAAGGGAGGCTTCACACGTTAGATAACTATATTTCATACAAAATTCATCTCTGAAGTCTTTCACTTCAGTCACATGCAATATTTCCAAGGGGAATAGAAAAAATCGCAGTAGCTATTGTTTGATTCCCTGCCGACGTTCTGCCATGTCTGCTTCATTAAAGAGCAATGGTCGACATATGGGAGATGATGAGGCCCTTTTTCCGAGATACACCTATGATCTCCCAATAATAAAAAGCTCTGGAGTCGTTCATAATTCACTAGAGAATTGCTCGTAATTTTAGGCTCGGAAAATGGCGTGAAATTGCGTTACTCTGCACAGCAAAATTTATTCTGAAGGCAGGTTTCGGTTCCTTTGTTAAGATGAAGGCAGAAAGCCTTGAAAGTTCATGCTTCGTTTAGTTCTGTATAGAGAACGATTTCGTTTATCATACGTGAAATATAGTATTCACTGGTATGAATATCGTTTATCTGAAGAACTGTTATGGTATTTATATAAGGTATGACAGATTAATTTCTCATTGTGGTACTTTATCAGACTTGGAAGTTCAAAATCGTGTTTAAATGAATTAAAATCTCACCTATAAATTCATCAAAGCACTTTATAAGCAACACAATTTATGGCCAGAATAGTTACTGCAGAAATCCGGTCATGAAATTTTTCAAAATGTTTTATACAGCTTATTAGTGTGACTGGCAATACTTTCATAAGTTTTAGATACAGAAGTATACAATATGAATGATTAGTCATGTTTCATAGATGAGCTCTATTAACAGGTTCATCTCTCCGTTGATTAGCAGTACCTATCACTATTTATAGTTTTATCTGTGGTCCCATACACAGTTTTTTAAACTCCTTAAAAGCTTATACATTGTGAGCAGCTCTCGCGCACGAATAGAATCTCCAAATTCCGGAACGCTTTTTACATTTTGACATGCTTTCGTGACGAATAAATGAAGAAAAATATGACTGATGAACAATAAGATGAAATCCTATGATTCGTCAGTTTATTTTATAGAGTGGCAGCACATTTTACACTGCATCGTTGTCTCTCCTTGATCATTCTCATAATGCACACTGCTCACGGCTGGTGTCTCACCTCACGATCGTCGCCTGCAACGCCACACTAGGACACGATCTGTGACGGGCAGCTCAACGCCTTGAGCTCGAGTTACACCTGACACACTACACTCCACTGGCTCCCACTCTGCACCCACCTTAGTTGCGATTGCGCATGAAAGGATATTGTGCTTTAATTTCTTATCTCATTTTCTTGCACTCATTTTCATTCAATTATCTTACACCCGTTTAGAGCTCACCTTATACACCCTGAAACTAAAGCTGGGAATCTCAGTTTTAACATTGAAGTAGAAGGGTGCAACTTGAACGTTGCATGAAAGATTCTCTTTGCATCTTCGATTTCCACGCTTTGCGTTACGAATGTCTTGACTTCAGCCATGTTCTTGAAACACAGACTTGCTACAAACTGAATTTTACTCTTGCTTCTGAAGGAATATTCCAGTTTTCTTCTTTTCTCTCCCATTTTGCTATTTATATGCATTTCTTTGTGTGGCCTTGCATTCACATGACACTCACCTTACACTCGCCGTCTTCAATCCCGTACTGTATGGCCTGAGGCACGGCGCCCAGACACCCCACCACCCACAGCAAGGTAATGATCTTCATGACCCTGCTGAGCCTCGCCAAAGTGTGGCTCCTAATGGGATGGCAGATGCCGATGTAACGCTCCACCGTGAACGATGCAATTGTCAACACCGAAGTGTTCGTCGAGGTCTCCGCCGCTAACGCTCGCGCTGCGCAGAAAACTCCTCCCAGGACGTAAGGGCAAGGGGACCAGAGTATCTGAGGGAAGAAAAGGATCAATACATTCAAAACTTCGTATGAAACGGAGTATGTGGTTAGTATTGCAGTGAATTTAGTACTTCTGATCCGTGAGAAAATGGTTACCGTAGAAACTACGCTAAAGCAGTTTTATGAGTTCCTTGTAATAAATTTAGCGTACTGTTAATAATTATTAGATAATGCATCCATAATGAACAATCACATAAATTCCTCCTCCAAATCTCTGCTGTACAAATTATGAATTTAATTTGTATGGTTATGCGGAGACAGACACATCAAAATACGAAAAAGGGGACCCAGTTATGTACAAACACTAAAATTTGATAAGTGACAAGGGCTTGTTAATTTATTATTATGAAACTTGACGAAACATTATTCCACGATGACAACTCAAAAAGAAATTGAATAGTAGGAAGGTTGAACGTGAGTATCCGGTTATCGAAAGCAAAAATCGTGAGATTTTCAATACAGATACTTTAGATACATTAAAATTTTATAGAAATGTATTAATGCAACGTTTTTTCAATTATCTCCTAAGAATTTTACGCAGAAGCTAAAGAAAAAGTTATTTTATCCGCCTTAAAGGTTGAAAAATTAATTGCATTTCATCAAGCATTGACATTTTATTCAAGAAGCATTCTTAAAAGAATGAAAATTTACCTGCGTTCGAGTAATAAGTACTTACACTAACATGCGTCTGCGAATTCCAGTGTAATGTTCCTTTTTATTTTTTGTCTCGTAATCATACGTGATGCCGAACGAAAAAATTGCTCGCAAATGAGCTTGACATCTCTAATATGTTATTAATGTTGCCAGAGAGCTGAAGTGATGCGCTCTCATATGTAACACAAGCTATAACTGATTGCGCTACGCCGTACCTCTACATTGGTTTAATTTGTTTCCTGCTATTGGACAACCCCCAGAGTCACCTGCACTTTTATGCGGGGCTCATTAGATTGAAAAACAAAAGTTAATTATTTTCAATTTTCTGACATCAAATGCCTTTTTTATAAGCTGCACGCTGTTGAAAAGACGTTGAGGGACGAATTTGAAATAAATCCACTCACATTTTTCGTATGACTAACTTTTATATCATGAATCATGCTCATGGCCGGTTACAAGCTGCTTAATGAGATACTCCATACAAGCTATTCGCTGATTTAAGACGACAAATTAACTTGCTTCAATGGGTGTTCAGCCACACGCAGAAGAGACAAGTCGTTGTCAGTGAAGTGTTCACAATGAACTCATAATTTCAGGTATTATTCTAATTCCTTTTGGGTTAAAATTCTCAAAAAGTTGCGAATTATTTTCCAAAAAACAATGTTAAGCTATAAAAATGCAACACTTCGATGTAACTAACATCATCATCAGACTGAAACAATACCTATGAATCTAAGTGTTAGTGATAAGATATAAGAAGATTAAGGTTAAATCTAGATACTACGCGAGAAATATACCTCCCGACCCACGTAAGATGACAAGAACTGAGTGCAACTAACCTGCATTTCATGAGGCATTCCCATAAGGAGGAGCAGGAGGTCGCTCACAGCCATGTTGAAGAGGTAGTAGTTAGTGGCTGTGTACATGACGCGGTTGCTTGCGATCACCACACAGGTCAGGATGTTGCCTAGTACCCCGCAGATTGTGATGAGCGAGTATACGCATGTCATTGTTATCTGAAATAACAATGAAAACTATGAACAATTGTTTCAAATTTTAGGGGGACCATGACCAATGAAGGGTAGAACCTCGTTACTTTGATCACACGATTTGTAAGTGATATACTCGTAAGACCGTACGTAGATGCGCCCGTAGCAATGTCGCATGGTTGTTGGTGAGTCTTTCACTGAAGCAAGAAAATAAATGCAAGATATGCTTATCAGAAGAACACAGTTTAATGAGGTCCAAGAGGAATGCCATAATAAGATTGTTTCAACATTAGAAAGGAAACATGTACGGAAATTGTCATCGATTTTAACTAAATCGAAGAAGTGGCAAGGCAAGGCAATTGTTTTATTCAAAAATAGAATTATAATTTTGAGCTGACCGTGAAAAAAGTGGATAAGTGCGCACACGTCATTTTTTTCCTAAGAATTTTGGCAGCATATTGGATGGAACATACAAATTTACAAAAAATCTGTGCAGGTAGTGGTGAACGTGTCGTACATTTCCGAAATAATATTTAATTCTACGGCATTTTCAGCTAAAGCAGATAAGTTGATACTACGTAAGACAAGTAAGCTAGAACGGTGTTACAACTTACAGTATAGTTTTCTTCAATTTATACAATGATAAATAGCATTTGTCTAAACTTAAACCACTAAATAAATTTTGCATTAGATACAAATAAATATACAAGAAAAAATTAGGGCACTTTAGTATAACCTCAACTTGTTCAAGTGCCTTCGGATACAAAACAACCGAGATTGGGGTTTTCATCCTATTTCTTTGCAGATATCATACATTCGTCATGGGGAAATGATGAAGACAAATACTTCATAAGGCAAAATCGTCTAGGTGCAGGTGCTTTAAGTCTGATCTGTAGATTCACTTCATTTGTTTGATCTTAAGTTACGCTCTGTAGTTCAACACTAATGACATTAATTTTATTTGTCGTACACCGAATGCGTGGTGTACAAAGAAAACTACCCCTGAAAGAATTAAAATTGTCGCCGAAATATTTTCACAGAGAAAAAGCTACGCAGCTTTGCAGTACAGAGTTCTTCACGGAATTTTCAAAAGATAAATTTACTTCAGGTTGAGTGTTCCAACGCTGGCACTTGAGGAAATTGAAAGCCCAATTCAAGACCCCTACATTCAGTCCTCAATCTCGGTCATTCTTGGAATTGAAAAGCTCCTATAAACCCTGAATTTTCATGAATGCATGCTAGGCCGAGAAGCCCATCCGATCCGACTTTTTCCAAAGGCCTGTCATTATTGCTCGTTCGTAGACACTTGCTGACGAATGCTATTACATTTTTGTAAACTTTCACGAAGACGTCTTCAAGTCAGGTCTTTTCACAAGCAATCTAAGACATTCTCGAGGTTTACTGTTTGCTTAATATTTTCGGGGAGCGTTTAATCTCCTCCGCCAGTGTCCTCCCATGTTGCAAAAATTTGAAATTCTTTTTTCACAAATTATTCTAACGAATGCTGATTTTTCCCCCGCTACATGTTATATTGTTACTACAGTGTTGATAACATATCATCTAGCGTAAAGGTTTGTGCCAAGCCCAATTTTTGTTCGAAGACCATAAGTTTTTTATTCTTGTACAACTGCACATGAAATATGTGTCTCATATGTAAGGTACCCTTTAATGACGAAAAAATGAAAATTTTCAATTATTGTATGACATGGAGTACCGCGAACGTCAAAATGTAACCGATCTATATCGGTGATCTCTTTTATGATATGGGTAACAAATGGATGTTCTGAAGTGGACGAATACAAGTTCCATCGACATAAGTCATACCACGAGTTTTATTCACTTGTTTCTGTCGTATGAATTGTTAAGCATGTGCGAGAAAAACTTCAGGCAAAATTTGCTAATGTTTTTCTGAGCACCACTGAATAGTGTCAACCAATTAAAGTTGATTGGAGCTTAGCACCATGCGTTTTTGAATGCGCTATGGAGTTGGGGATTCGGAATAAGTGCTCGGTTGAAAGCTGCAATAATCTCATTGCATCGTTTGTTCAAAAGTGTTCGTTTCAGTCTTAGCAAACAAATGAAAATTTTGTCTTCTATTCCTGTTTGAAACGAAAATTTTTCATCCAAGAAAGAATAAAACCTATTTTTTTTGTCATTTGGGCTTTGTGAAACCCAACAGTTTTATGTTTAGACCTTGATATGTATGTATACATAGATGTTGCATGCAAAGATGAGTAATTAGTTGCTGTTTCTAGATCATGATTAGGTAATAAATATATATCGTGCATATTCTTGAAACAAGATGTTTTAGATTTTTTTGCATCATTCAAATTGAAGCATCATTCCTGCACTTCATGTCGACTAATTGAACTAGTTCATTGTAATTCACCATTCAAAGACTCCTTCAACTCCTGGATATTAAGTTCAGGTGTACAGAATGTTCAATAATTATAATTACACACTAAAATTAAAAAAAAGTGTTTAATGAATTTTATATTTATCATTAATTAATTTTTTCTACGGATTCCAAAAATACAATGATTTTATATGTTTGATCAGCCGTTGGAAAGCATGTCGTCTTTCAACGTCATTTTATATTCAGTATTGTTAAAATTCTTCGCTGCTAAATGTCTGTCTAATTTTCTCTTTCAGATCAATTACTAAATTCAGCTACTCGTAGGATGGTCACTACTCGAAGAAAGCTTATTCAGACATGTATTAGCGCTTTTTAAACTCCTATTTTCTTTGTAATGTAAAAAAACACTAAACTTTGTTAAGGGTTTATCAGAGCTAGAGGAAAATTAACTTCTACGAGTGTGAGCTGATATTCGAATTTTCACCAATGAAAGAAAAAACTGTAACAATTTTAACTGCCCATTGGCTTTTGATTGACATAAGAATTAGGGCAAATAAGAAACTTGAAAGTTGTTTCCATGAACGTACATGAATGTGTAATTCCTGGAGATGACATGAAGTTTTCCGTGCCGTTAGAGCTTTCTATAAAGCATTTCCATGAGCAAATTGAAATGAATTCATTAGGATCATGTAGGCTTTAGAAACTCCCAAAAAGTTATGAAAAAGATCTTATAGAATTTCATAAAAAATTCCTCGTGTCGAAGGAACGCATGAATACCAGTGCTTTCACAGATGAACTTATTATGCTAACATGGAATTATTCATAACATCACAAGGAGATTTCCTTAGAACACAAAATCGTTCAAGAAGCTCAACAATTACTTGTTTGTTGATTGTGGATAACTATGGAACTCTATTTTAGGGTCTAGCTACAAATGGTTGACAATATTGTCGAAAGCGATTGCTCAAAATTAAAAAATGAATAATGTTTTTTTATGTTTCATTATTTTTGAAGCATAGTGCTTTTATTTTTGTGCTATAGACTTCAAATCACAGTTATATAGAGAACCATTTGATCTTCATGTAAACTGCAATATAATACCGACGCAAACATACGAGTTTCAATATTTACAGTTAGAGAGTACTTCAAAAAAATTATCTGCATGTGTGGGAAACTAAAGCCTCAACGTGCAATTCCACAACTATATTTGCATCTAAGTGTAGAAAATAACATTCAGCTGAGATCATATTGCCATGACTTTGTCACAGAGTGTATAGTGGTGATTAATTAAATGACATGTCTCGAAATCATGTGTACTTTCTTTGCAAAAGAATGTAATGGACACGTTACTTAGCTAAATTACTATTAAAGCGCAAAGAATTTTGAAATTCTGTTTCTCCAGGGATATGGGCAGGTCTAGAGTAATATGAGGCTGTCACTCGAGGTATCATGTGATGCATTGAAAAGGAAATGAATAAAGCGCTACGGAAGTGTTAAATAAGTAAGTTATTGATTTAAAGTAGGCACTAAGATGATAATGAATTTTCTCCAAAGTTCCTTTAAATTCTTGATCCCATTGTTGAAATTTTTTTTATCTTTTGGTGAAATAAATAGTTAAAATGCTTCAATGACTTCTGCCAGATTGGACAATGCTTTATTCTGCACGAAAAACTTGAAATAAACAAGTGATAACCAAATTAGGGCAATAAGGAATAGGATGTAAAATCTCATAATTCAAATCATGTAGCTTTTGGACAGATAACTGAGAAGCGTGCAGACCTTCACAAACGAAAAAAGTGTGCAGCTCTCCATATTCACTCGTCAATGATATTTCTTCTTAAAAAATTTCGTGCACAATTTAATTTTATTACACTACGAGGCTGTTGGTATTGTTTCCGTTCGAAATAAAAAATGAATAACTAATAACCCTGTTGAAATACACCACGCAGCAACTGTTATCGTTTTCTGGATGCAGAGAAGGTTTTGGGTAACGTTTAGGGGATTCCCTTCCATCGAGCGATCAGCCTACTCTTTTACTCTTTTCAAATTATATCTATTTCCCATCACATGCAATGATTCGATACAAAAATGGTTCTTTATCTTGTTGTGAGAGCAACAGTGGGGAGAACATGACGTTGCAAAACTTAGTCTCATTTAGTATATATGGAAGTAAAGTAGTCTTGATGCATTATTTCTCTGATTACTTACAAATTCAGAGAAACTTAGGTGCAAGATTTTTTGAGCCCTGATGTAAGTTTAATTTACACGGTGTGATCCAGAACCATGAAAAATTAGTCATGTCATGTGTGACAAGCTAATAATAATACGATATTTTAATTTCCAAAGTGAATAATGATCAAAATCTCTCAGGGAATTTTTTCTTAAAAAAAATATTTATTGCCTGGTGTGGTAACAACTTGATCATAGGGACTTCTAAAAAATACTGTCATTATAAATAACTTTCTATCATACTAGAAAGTGATGGTTCTTCATTTAGCTTACGTTGGTACAGGCTTGCGCTCCGTATTTATGCACACGTGATGATGGCGTGTACGGGACAGCAATTCCTTGTTCGTAATGTGCAGAAAATAATTTTGCTGGCATTGAGATTCCATGTCTGTCAGAACTTTCTTCACGATATTATGTCCAAAACATATACGCTACAGGTAGAAAAAAATTCAGCACTATTCTCTGTAAAAACAAAAATGTATTCGTTTTTCCATTTCGGATATTTATGGGTTTTTGTACGTCGAGACTTAAATGATGGTAAATTGATTCTCCTGACGCTGATTCTTTTTATCTTTTGAAACCAATTTCCAGTATATCGTCATCTCACATGTTTGATCGTCCCATAATTGATGAAACTATTCTTCCTCCCAGATTGACTTAATCAATGACGAGAGGTACATCAAATACACATATTTCTGTTTGGTTTTCTGGTGTTTGATGAGCCAAATATTCTTGAAAAGAGTTCATTCTCCAAACGACTCACGGATGCTGAACAAACTACTTAGGAAAAAAATATTTTATTAGCATGATCTTTAGGAATTAAAAAGTCAGACTTGCGAAAAAATGACTTTATTGCTAGATACCAAAAGAGCCAATTAATAGAAGAGGATTATGAGATGGTGAGACCATCCATCGCCTGGACCATCATCGACGTCATGGCAGAGACTGATGGATGGAATCGATAGGCCATGTGGTGGCTTGCTTCCATGGTATTTCTGCTCCATTTGAGCCCCGGGTTACGTAGTTTTATTTCAAAAGAATGCTGAAGCACAACATAGGGGAATTTAAAGCTCGGGAATAAAGAGCATGAAAGACTCGCAAAAACCTCAAAGGAGTCTTTGGTCAGATAGATTTCTGAAGATTATTATTTTAAATTCATTGAACGAATTTCAGTGCCATCCAACTCGGATATCATAGTTGTTTTTCATATAAAACTTTCATGTTAGCAATATGCTTGATAAATTTCCTTGACCGAGAAGCCTTTGATTAATAACGTCTAACAATTACTTCAATACAGTTGTACACTCAACGATGTAATGAGATGATGTAATAAGTGTACACCATTATGAATATCCTAAGGTGCAATCCCTCGTAAGGTGAGTCAATTAGGAAGAAGAGTCATAAGGAACCAAAAAACATTTTTACGCACATTTAATCGTAATAGCAATCGCCCTGCCAGGGGAGAAGCCAGATTAATCATGTGCATACGTGTGTGATTTCATGAACTCCATGATGTTAAGAACATTAAGAAGTTTTGATGCTTGCAGAATGCTTCACGGCGGTGTAGAACTTAGAGGTTACGTGATCAAGAAGTAACTTGGCCACTTTAAATCTCGAGATATTTTATCAAGCTATTTAAGTACCTTATGAATTTATTAGTTATTGAATGTATGAAAAAGTGCTAAAATGCACATGACGACACGATCTTAAATGGAAGAGCATCACCTCAGAACATTTTGACTACTAGCTAGATCTACTTGAAGGCTGAATATTGTGTCTACATAGTAGCTTCAGGCTCGCATTCACTGATCCCCTTGTTCGCTCAGGAAAGTTGATACTCTTTGCTGGCTGCGGGAGACCATGTACCAGTTAATTATAATCTTCAGAATATGCCAGGCTGATAATTGACATATGATCAGATCAAGCCGTAGCAACTTTTTTAAGTTATACTAGTTTCTTACACTGACACCAAACACTTGAAACACCACACGTAGGTGTTCTCTTTATGCAAATGTTCGAACGCAATTCTTGTCCTGATTTATGTATCAATTAATTCGCTGACCTTAAAATAAAACTAGGATATGTATGTATTTATTAAATTGAAAATAAGTTTCCTGCTTTTTCCAGTAATTCCTTCATATTTAAATCGAAAATAGGTTTCAGGCATGAGACTTGGGTTAATAACCGAATAATTATCGAAGTAATTATCCGTACCAAGAATGGGCCCGAAGGTTCGTTCCTATAACCTTATTCTAATCTCATTCTAATCTAATCTAATCTACTCCTCATAAATGGTAAATGAATTATTGGAATTTTTATTTGTGTTTCAATTCAAGCGAAGGGCAGATGTGGTATGGTAATGGACTCCATTCAGAAGTGCTATGTATAAGAGGTGGTGAATATTGAAAGTGGTGTCAATACGAACCAGGGCCAGTCACAAGTTGCTGTATCATCGGAGAAATTGAAGGTTTGTCACTGGTCAAAATATCTCACTGCATCACTAGAAAAACAAAAGACTTTTAACACTTATGTGATATCTTTTTATGACCACAAAATATTTTGCAAATACACGCATACCAAGTACAAAAATAACACTACTGTAACATACTTTTCATCGGCGTGAGTGTACGTACGTGCATCCACTCATTGATCATCCTTTTTCCTTTTAGCTTTATACACCTAATCGTTCCCAGTTCCATTGGCCCTTCTGGCAACATCGGGAGCTCGAATCAATATTACAGCTCATACCACATTCTGATGCTTCATCAAGCTGTGCATCATGGGTGGTGCTGTCATCTGGCACATTTAAATAATAATATATCTCAGCATAGTACCGTAATTTCTCTATCGTCCACTTCATTTACTGTTTATATGCGTTTGTTAGCTGTGAGCAAACAAAAACGAGCTGCATTGCCTACTTCAGCTCAAAGATTGTATCATAAATCGTAGTGACTTATTGAGGGAGGTTATAAGATCATGGAAGGCTGAGTAAACTTGTGACAAAACTAACATTGGAATACAAATGAAGAGCAAGATAACTGTTATGACGGTCTACGAAATTTGCACATGTTCACGAAATATATCGCTGTACAAATCAAGTGTGACCCATTAATTTAGAACAGAATGCTTCTTAGTGTTTCATCGACATGAAATACTCTGTGCACTAACCTAATCTTTATTATAATGTTTGAAATTATGGCGAGTCTATAGTAAACGTTTATCTAACGTGACCTAACAAGAATAAGCGATTTTTTATTTTATTTATTCATTTTGGTTGGTGTTAATTCACGACGGGGCTAAATTCAGACTCCTCGATCGAGGCATTAAAGAATATAATTTTTTTATAATTTTCTTCTAAGAAATCACATTATACGAGGATAATCCTTAATTCAACATGAAAATATTTAAAAATAAATGTATGTACGTATTGTAAAATATACTAATAAATGTAAAATTATAAATAAATTGATTTTCAGTTCTAATTTAGGTAATATTGAGTTTATTGATGAAAATCGAGTATTGTGTGGGATGTAATTATGACAGAATAAGAAATTTTGGTAATTTTTCTCAGGTTTTTGTATCGAGGTAGGGTGACAGAGCTCAGATTGGAGCAGAGTCTCAAACTGCATATGCAAGCTCTTGATATGCTGCGGCGCTCATTTTACCCTCTATTGCTACTTTCTAAGCACTTTTTGGAGAGAAACATCCCCAAACCATAATGGCGCTACCACTAAATTCCACTGTTGAAATTGTGCTCTTCGGTTTGAACGCAACATCATTGTTCATTCATACAGGATTTCTGGAATGACTTCCAAATAGTGCAATTTTAGCTTCATCAGCTCACAAAACTTTCGCTCAGAATTAGTCATGCTTATTCATACGTTCACGAACAAATTCCAACTGGACTTTCCAGTGCTTTTTCCTTAGCTCGGGAGTGTTTACAAGTGAGAGAAACTTTAGATAGATCCTATGAATTTTATTGTTCAGTGATCGTTTATTCCTAGTGAAAGTAAATCTTCTTTCAGCAGTTTACAAATAATCGTTGGATTCATTCGATTTCCTAGCTCCATGAAGATCTGAAAGAAATCATGCGTGGAGCGCCAGATCTTCTTTGGCTATCATCTTTTTATCTTTTCATACATTGAAATAAATAAATTAGCTGTGGTGCATGGAATGTTCGTTTTTCAATATTTTCTTTTCGCTTCTACTTTCTATAAATCGTTAAACATTGTTATTTTTGTAAATTTGTCTGATCTTTTACTTTTACCATTATTATGAGCTAACTGCACTGAAGCACCAATGCGGTGTCTAGTTTGTAAAATAGACCATGTTAACAACGGATCAGAAAGCTTTCTGTTTTTGGCAGAGAGTTCTGATTATAAAATACCGTTGTCTGTCCTCCTAAAGAGAAGTCTTTTTCAACAAAGTTCTAAATTGCTCTATCATTACCTTCGTATTTGGAATGATTGACTAACACGTTTTCCATGTGATGCGACAAATCAAATGAACTTTGATTATTATTATTATTATTATTATTATTATTATTGGAACCTTATTGGAACAATCTGGAACATTCTATTTGAACAGTCATAGGATAAAATCAAAAATTTACATCGTTCGAATACTTTTTTCACCCTTAAAACTTACCTGTGCATTTTAATCTATTCACATCAGAGTTTTTTCTGTATTCTATGCGCATTGCATAATTACGCACCTGTACAAAGTTATTACATGAATAGTTACTTGTTTGATTTCGTGAGTTTTTTGAATAAAAAATTTCTTGGTGTACGAATATTTGTTTCCCGTCGTCAAAAATGGTTTGGTGCATTTGAAATAAATTATAATATTAATTCTGACTAAATTATATGCTTATATTTGCTGTAATTCAGTCATCACTGTAAAAAAGGCTTTGATCTTGATTGCTTGCATCCAGGCTTCAAGTAAAATAAGCCTGTCAGAGAGAGAAATTGAAGCTTTTGACAATATAACACGAACCCTAGTTTGATCCACTCGTCTCGATTGAGAAACCCATTTGCGGAATTATTGATCTGAAATAAAATAAGAGTAAGGATTTGGGCTTCCATAGGCCGGACCATTTTACTTCAGTTGATGTACGTCACGTGTCTCAAAGTTCTAAAGTGGAGCACTCCACGGGATCAAAGTTCAGAGACTCGGATTTATCTTTGCGTTTCAATAAAGAAGTTTAGTGGGTTCAAAACTGTCAAGGCTTCTCTCCAAATGAAGTGGGAATTGGTGCCCTCGCTAGAACTAGAGCATATAGTGCGTAAGCTTGTACAAGATATGGCAAATTTAAAGAAAGATTGATAATACAGCTGCGAATAGCGGTTTTATGAATAATACCTAAGCAAGCAGAACTACGAAAGACTTTGTTTTGCGAGTCCAAAAAATCACAGAGTTTGTTGAATTTTTTATATTGGAACGAAGGAGCTGAAAATCCTCTTTTTCAGTAATCAACTCACTTTGGTGCATTCACACAGTAAAACCTCTCTTGATACAAGGAAAAAGGGTATGTTATATTTTAAATAATGTCCTCGACGATGCATATTTTAGTAACTGATTTTAAGAAACTGCAGAACTATAAACAAGGTAAACGGTCTTACCTCCCACATGAGTAAGCCCCAGTTCCTTTTGTGATCCTAGCTGCACATCTGTATGGAAATGAACCACAATTTAGAAACCTCACCTGCACCTGAAGAGCGTAGGAGTCCTCTTCCTCGCCGCCGCCGTCGTGCGGCGCGCTGCTGAAGTTTCTACACGCAGTCATTATAGCTCTCCGACCCAAGCTCGTTAGGCAAGTTCTTCACAGCGCTGGAATCCGTTTTTATACGGGCAACAGCATCACTAAGCTTTGTCGGCGAGAATTTGGTACAATGGCATTGAACTTTGTATCAGTGATTTAATAGTAGGACACAGAGTTTTTTATATTCATGTACAGGCAGCACAATTTAGGAGAGGCTCACTAGTTTAGTCTTCACATGTCTGTTCAACTCCGAACTAATCTACAAAATATGTGAGCACCTACAGGTCGAAACACATTTCACACTGTTTATACACTAGTATCAGTTAAAAGTGAAGGTATTCGCATTAAACAGCTTGTATTCTTGAATGCGCTAGTGATAAAGGAGACTTCACATAGTAGCTCACTCGCTTTTACCAAAATGAGCTGATCTTCAATACTCGAGATCTGAGAATATTTAATCAGTTTCAGTTCATCTTTCGTTCTTGTCATTTCGTTGAAGTTTCGGGCCCACCCTTCCAAGATTAGGTTAATTTAATAAATCGATATCTTATTGAAGAACAAATTTCACATGAACAACTCTGTAGCTCTCCATTAACTTCCATAAGTCCATCAAACTTCAAGCGTTCTCGAACAATGAATTATTATAATTCTACCCCTGTCACACACAGAACCAAGTCGAACTGCGCACCCAGGAAGTTCTGCAATAACTTCCTACTATCTTGTACTTGGGCCTTTTCTAAAGTTATGTCCACGATTGGCTGAGCTAATTTAGATATTATAACTATATTTAGTTTTATATTTTGATATGACATGTGCACTCAACTATACTATTCACCAACACTGATCACTGCAAACTAGCTTAGTTTACACACCAGTTAATGAATTCTTGTATTTTGGCATTTAGTTCACTGACTTGGAGTAACACTGTTTCATGAAACCTCGTGAACTGAAATCCCGACCACCGATTTAGTTTAGGCTTTCTCACATAATTCATTGATTGTATAAAAGTGCAATAAAGTAACAAATTTAAGAAAGGAATTTGTCAAGTGGTCGTATGGAATGTGACTTAACCATCTGGAGAACTTAGTTATCGCATTCAAATTGCTTATGGTGAATCCTACTTTAAAGTCTTTAGTTTCAGCTGCAGCAAGTTGTTTCATTTGCACAGTAATCTGCAAGAAAGAGAAAAATTTAGCTTTGTAATGATTCGAATGAAATAATCTGGAAAAATGAATTGATATTGGGACAATTTCAGTAATAAACACCCAAACAAATAATAACGAGCAAACTATCTAATTTGTACAAAAAATAGAGAAAAATGATGAAGAAGTTTAATAAATTTCTCTTCCCTCTTCAAATTTTGCATATATGTACCCTTAGAAGTCTGTTCATGACTTCATACAGCAATGTGTCATAAATTCCTCCAAAAACGCTTATAACACTCATAACTCGAAAGAGGCTTTGCTCAATGGTAACCCGGTTAAGCACGGCGCATGTAATTTACTCTAAACCGTAATAATTAGAGGTAGGATAGCGTGGCACTATATTAAGTCCTCGACGATTTGCAACCAAGATGCAAACATCATGTGAGAGAGGAGTTTCCTTGGTGGTGTTTCTGAGTTGAGCGAAGAATTGCTGAGGTGCTTCTACATTAGAATATTTTAACTTCATTCATCACTATAATTATCATGACTATAGTTAATGCCATCATTTAACTCACTTTATTATCATCCTAATAATTATTACCATCATCAGCATTCACACTCTGACCATTGATCGAGAGAATTGCAGCTTGGAATTTCATGGGATTAATTTACTGATGTATGAGTTTATCTACAAAAATTTTCTGCTGTGAAAGCTTTCCATCTAATGGAACGGAGGATCAACGGAAATTGAATCGCATAACATTCGCTTTTTTGCTGTTTTAAATTGGTTCAATCGTTCAAAAAGTGGCGTTCAAAATTGACTGTCTGTTCGTAACACTGACTTCAGATATGATACATAGGACAGCACTTGTAGTCATTACCAAAATGTGTTGCTTGATATTTCAGTTCAGAGCACCAAGTTGGTAAATTAATTGATAGTAAAATGTCAATATATTATGCAGGATCAGTCGTAGTTCATCAATGGACGTGCTATTAAATTGTGAAGTAATGTTTAATTTTACTTCGGTAAGATTTCAAGAATAATCGGTAGTACTTCGTGAAAATTTGTGGCTAATTCTCGAAAAATATTCCTCAATGTCAGAATTCTTTAAATGGATATTGTACTATAGTACAGTATAGTAAGTTGAAATATATGAACCTATTTAAAATTAAAAGTCCACTGAAGGTACCTTAGCTCATTCCAAAATTATAACAAATCTAAATAATTGATGAGCGTCAAAAATAAAGATCAAAGAAGCAAAGAATAAAGTTACCCGTCCAAAAACATGTATGCAGTTACGTATATTTAAAATGCTCGTGAAACACCGAGGGTAAGTAAAGATTCTACGATGAAAAAATAATCTCGAATTTTGTACAGCAACGTTTGAAGAGAGCTGAATATTGAATTCATTTCACAAATCCTCAAAACATATAGTCTTCAACTTCTGGCCCCATAAGCGGCATGCCTTTAATCCCCCAGATTATTAATTCGCAAGCAATTTAGGAGAGAGCTGCGCGGAGTCTGAAGCTTGGAGCTAATAAAAGAGAATCATTTTCTATTTCTTTGTTTCATTTGAAGCATGTGGAAATTTACATTGGTAGTCATCTATCACAGTAGTTTGAGTTGTTAATTTGTGATGATTAATTCAGTGTTGAATATGGAAATTACAAAATTTAAAAAAGAAAAGAATAACCAGGAAGGGATCTCACAGTCCTGAATGTGGGTGTCTCAAGTTCATTGAAGAAGGTTACATTTCGTCGACTTTAGTCGTGAGAGAGACTATTCATACTACTAACATAGATCCTATAGTATATATCTAATACATAAAAATTGTAATGCTTCTTCTTCAAATGAACAAATAATGCAGAGAAAAAACTGCTTTTAACTTGTAATCAGAAGAAAAGAAACTGCACTAATACCGAAGATCAGAGGTAGTTACTTTTATAGCCGTTTTTAAATCCTTTTACAGGAGCATTTTACAGACTTTGGAGTAGAAGACTTAGAACATACTTCTAGATTGCGAGTCACTCTCTATGTACATACTGGAAGTAGCTTTTCCTGGAATGAATAGTGAGCACAAGAGGTAACATGGAAAAGCTACAAAATTTCGAACTTTGATCAAAGACGTAGAAGAAGAAACTAAATTTCATACTCCAATTTAATTAACGCTAACGACTTGTGTTCCATTTCAGAGGAAAGAAACATTATTTCCTCACATAACTATGACACAATGCTGTAAAATCATTAATTTTCCTCGGGGACTATTAATTAATGTTTCTAAGCAGGAAATTCACCAAAGACTAGTTTAGTATAGGTATACTATCATGCCAATTGCTTTGAACCAAGTTAACTTTCGTGTAGAAAAGACTTGTAGATAGACCAATTTAAAATTTTACTACTCTTCGTACAGTATAAGTATTGAAAAATTATAGAATCGATATATTCTTTTTGATCTTGCATAGCCTCAGCAAAAAGATTTTTTTCACCGAAAAGAGTTGCAAGTATTTCACCTTTCTGATTTCGTGACAGTTGCAAAATTTCGGAAGAGAATGTGGAAAAATATGTGAATTCAATGAGCTGAACATATTTAGTAAAGTGAAGCAATTCAATCGAGTAAGACCACTCACGTATCTCTTGTATCACTTTTGGAAAATCACTTTTCATGGTTCTTTGGTTCTTTACAGAACAAGCCCCTCTTCTGTAATGTTTGTGTACTGAATAAACAGAAATGTTAATCAGTTTAGATGAAACTTATTTTCATTGGGCAATATTTGATACACATGGTTAAAATTATTTTTTTAATTATATTTTGTTACATTGGTGTACAGAAACGCTACAGTATATACAATAATCATCAGATGTATTTAATTGATGTTCAAGGCTCAAGCTTAGAAACCGTGTTAATTTAGTCGCGTCAAAACTTTAGACTCAGTTTCAACGACCCCCTAACTTGAAAGATACAGCCGAGACACTAACAATATCTAACAATTACCTGCTAAAACAACTATAGCCTTCACCATTGACACATTGTTTGCATTCTTAATTGGTGCAATGATTATATCTTTACCACAATTGTCTCTACAGTCCACACCACTTCGTCATGTTAAGTAATTATCCTCTAATTTAACAACACATTAAAGTATTACTGATGATTAGTGCTATTATCCTTGGAACGTATTAAGCATACTGTTGACATATGTCGTGTACCGTATCCCCTTCGTACTTTGTGCTAGTGTACGTATGTTACTATTTCAAACAACGGACAACTTCATTTTAGTTCAGGGTTGGAGAAATAACGGTACTACGATAGTCTAAAATTTTAATTTGGTTAGTCAAAACCATCTAACGCATCTGAAGCATTTTCTCGCTTTAGAGGCGAACCATACAAATAATTTCAATGTTTAATAGCTTCGCTTCCTTCCACGCAATACATATAGAATCCTGGGATTTTAACCTGTCAGGACACTTTATGTGGGCAACCAGTATCTAACGATCAAAGCTAGATGACATCTACGCAAAATGAACGCATGGTCAAGATCGTCCGATAGAGGAAGCATATTTAAATGCAGCATCCATTTCTTTGTAAAACTTAAGAATAAATTCAAGCTCGAATGCATCATTTTTTCTGATAAAAATTGTTCTTAATTGAAACTTAGCTTCGGCCCATGTGATCAGGAAACTAGCGCATCTTGCAAGGCTTCCGTTCGTATAGACAAAAATAGTAATAGTAACAGTCGCATTGCCAGCATTTCACGTCGATAGATCGTAAGAAAAAACGTCGGGATGTTTGTATGTTTGATTACCTGTTTGTGCTTTAATATATTCACGAGTTTTAAAAGAGTCTTCTCCTAAACTTGAAATGGAAGTCTAAATCTAAATCATAATACTATATGTTAGTGCGAGTAATTGTAGGTTTAGACGTTCTTTCCTGTGAGTCATTGGCATAATTGCTTGCAGATTTCTGAGTTTTGAGTAAACTAATGGTGATTATAATAATAATCACCTTAGCTATGCAGCCAGGGCAACAAAAGACTCTGTATTACATTGCAGATACTAGAAACGTGTCTTACAATTGAAACGTACTCACTGTAAACCGTGTTTACATGCGTACCTCTGTATGCTGGTACTCTAGTTACTCAAAATCCAACCAGTTATGTACTTAGAAGCTGATTAATTATGTGCAGCCTATGCAAAGACCATTTCGCAACAGGTTTAATATTACGAGTTTAAGGAAACATTTGATCCAAGCTATGGCAATTGAAAATCGTTCTTGAAAAAAGGTTTGTCTTCATGATAACACGTAAAAGAATTTCACGTAAATTCTAAGGTAGAGTGCTACTGTATTTATTCAAGCTAAATTGGTGGTTGGAAAAATAATCAAAAGATTACTGAGCAGACTTCTGGGTTCCAATTTAATAAACCATTATTAATACGTAGATATTTTCTTCAATATTTCCTTAGTTATCAACGCACAATCCAATACTTTTGATGCCTCCTAAATATTTGTTATTAAATCTGTTGCGAACTTGTTAGCCATCAACCCTCGCCAATTTATTTTACAAACAGGACATGAAAGCGTGTTTCCATTTTAGAACATTCAAACTCTCTGGGCAAAGTCTTTTCAACTCGAGACTGTTTCTACACGGCAGTTCCTGTCGAGGCCAATAAGGATGCGTTATAGCGTTGAGGAAAATCGGAGCCTGCTGGAGCAAGTCGAGCGCCGTGGAAGACCGGGGCTGTTCAAATAATTTGTTGCCACCGTCCCAAATTGGAATCATGAGAGGCTTGCTTCTTTGCTCTACACTGAAGATTGGTTGCTGGAGTCCGAAACTTGAGTTTGATAAGAAACAACACTTGCAGTAATACACTTCAAACTAAAAAGTAAAAATTAATTACCGCTACTTAGATGGCTTTCTGTATCGAAATAAAAATGAATTATAATAATGACAATTGAATTTGAGTGTGTTGCTTTGGAAATACAAAAAAAATGTTCTCAAAGGGCAGACTAGTTTGCAGAATCAGTCGCAAAGTGTGAGAAGTACCGAGGCGAACAGGAAACCTCTTACAAAAGACCGTCAGTATTTCCAATATGACCAAGACTGGAATACCGTAGTATTTGCAAATACGCTCACCAAACAAGGTTAAATTCTTGCCTTTTTCTAAGGAATTCTGACTGTGTGTAGCATAACACGAAGCATTTGCAGTTAGACTGCAATCAACTCGTATTTGCAGTCAAACATTTGTAGTCAAACTGCAAATGTTTTGCTAGTCTTTTGATCGACTCTAGAAATGGAGACCTGATTCTGCTGATGATTAAAAACTCGTTTCAAAATTTTGCATTCTCCTTTGATGGCAACCACTCAGATGCAGGAAGCTATATTTCTAAGCAGGTTCAGCGAGGCCGCATGCGCTAGTTAGTAGGTTGGAGCCAGTTTGATTGAAATCGCTGTTTGGAATGTATTAAATGCTCTCATCAAAGTTTCATAGGGACATTTAAATACGTAAGAAATTGAAGGTAAAAAGCTGTTGAATAGGATTTAGTGTTAGATGTATTGAACACTTCACTACAGGCATGCCAATCTGCAGCTGAAAATAATATCAAGTCTTGAAGGACGAAGTGCTTGAAGACAGGAATGATCAATTCTGGGGCATAATATTCCACTATAAACCGTTTCGATTTAGACATCTATGAATCACTTGAATTAACATCAAGGTTAGTGAGTCACAGAGACTCATCAAGACCAGCTACTGTCACATGAAAAAGGAACAAGGGTTGAAAAACGGCGTTTCGTCAACATTGCATCTAACTCAAACTTGAGATTCAGGTTTCTGGTCCCAGAAACATCAACATTGTCTGCAAAATAATTTGTTCTGCCAGGACGCAATTACCCGACTTTTCTTAAAAGAGCAGGATTGTGGCAAAAACGCTCTGCTTGGCATGCGCATGTAGCATTCGTAGGATCAAATGTAATAGAATAAAATAGAATAAAATAGAATAGACTAGACTAGAATAGAATGAAATAATAAATAGAATAAAATATAAGAGACCAGAATAGAATAGAATTGAATCGAATATGGCAACAGGAATGAGCCGTTTGGTTATTTCTTGGGGCGATACCCAAGTCCTATGCTGTCTAAAGTAAAGACCTCAATCACAAACATACAGCTCAATCAAGCTCTGGCATTTTATTAAGCAATAAAGCACAGACAATTAGGTTTCGGCTTAGAGATAGCTCACCGTAAGAAAGAGTGATTTTCAGCATCTCGTAAGAAATAGGGAATTTCCGATAATATGGTGTAATAATCTTTCACGTTGGTTGAACTACAGTTCATCAAGGTTTGAAGTTCACTTGCGATTAGTTTGTTTCAATCAGGACGGTTCAAGCCCAAGTTATATAAAACCTGACAATGAAAGAACGTCGTTTGGTCGTACGAGAGATTCCTGAAAAAATCAGGACCAGTAAAGATTTTGCGAGATAATTTGAGCGTGCAAAGAGTGGCTACGAAATTTGTGCCTATGCTTCTGCCGGCAGATCTGCACCTGATTCAGGCTTTTTTGGCGAAACATGGAATTTGGGTCATTCGCCAGCCTGCCTACGCTCCAGATATGGCTCCTTGCGATTTCTGGGTGCTTGAAAAGTTGAAGATGCCATTGAAAGAATCTCGTTTTGTAGGTAGAGAATAGACATTATAGAACTCGATAGGAGAGCTGAAAACCATTCCAAAAGAAACCTTCTAGAAGTGTTTTTGGCAGTGGAAGGAACGGTGGGTTAAGTAAGCAGAAACGCAAGGGGCCTACTTTGAAGAGGAATTGTGTCCAATTCCGTCAAGCCAGTAATATATTTTCTCCGGCTGAAGGTCGGATACATTTTAAACAGAGAATTTATTTCGATTATGAAATACTAAGTCGGGAAAATTTCCAACTAACTGCTAAGAGTTTTCACTGATAGCTAGAGACATTCGAGAGGATCAGTCTTGAACATTCGCATTTATGGACATTCGTGCGCATTTAGCACGAATCTCAAAAAAGATAGACACTAGCTTGATCGAAGCTGAACGTATATTGAAAATACAGACACAACCAGTGGTGTATACCTTATAAGCGTCAAGTCTAAAAATACCGATGAATGCTGCCACAGCGACTGTGCGTTAAATCATCCTCGAGAGCCTTCGTGTCTGGCTATCAAAGCTTTACTTCCACTCCGGGCACTCTTGATAGTAGAGTACTGCACATACTATCAATACCTATGAGACGAAATAAAATAAAACATTTTTGTGATGAGTGTTATTTCTGCATAAGTGAGCCATTAGTGCATTATTCATTATATCCGCACGAACTGAGTGAAGAAACTGTTTCAGTGGCGCCCCAGGATCGGAGAGTGAGCCATGTTAGGACTGTTAAAATGTGAGCAATTTAAATCTACACATCTACTTTGCAATTACAGGTGACGTATGCAAAAGAAACATGAGTTGAAAAAATACTTGATCAAAATTCATTAAACGCCATGAAGAACACGTTACCATCTGGGATTTGAAACGACTAGTTTACCTCAAAAAACCCTGCTTGTACAAATATTCTTCAGTAGCCACTTAGGAAACCGTTAAGTTAGTTGAAAAATAAGCGTACTGCTACGGATGCTCAACTTCTTGACATGAGAGCTTTAGTTTAGTTCGATGAATAGCAGAATTCGAGTGAAAAGTGATGTTCCAACAAAAACTCTCGAGCAGGCACATTATTTCATTACAGAAACATTGAATTTAAGACCATTGTTTTTATTAGAGCTAATGTCAGTCTTTACGTTCTTCTGAAGACTCGTACGAAGCTTTAATTACCACCTGTATTTTCGTAGGAACCAAAATTATAGTATGGGATAATCTTAGAGAGAAATAATTGTAATTAAAATGTTCTAGAGGTACTCTATTAATGTTAGTAGGCTGCTTGTTTTTCCTTGCCCAGGAGTTTGTAGTGTAAGGAATGTTTTTATTTCAAGTCCATTGTTGTCATTGTTAAAAATGAGAACAAGTACATTTGTACGCTTTGAATACATGTTAAAGTTAAATTTCAATGATTACACACGATTCTTCGAGTTAGAGTAGTTCCAATTTGTTGAATTATCTTCAGACGCCTGTAATCATGAATTTCTGCATTGAATTATCAATATTATTATTTTTTTATTAATGTTGTGCTGTTTATACTACGCCGTTTCCATCACTTACGCGATCCTCTTTTAGTTATTGTCTTGTGTAAGTGATTTACGAGACTACAGTTCACGGACTGTTGCCCTGCTATTTTAAAATAAATCCAGGACTAACCAGCAAAACTTACTCGATTCGATGCACTTCTTAGAATTATTAGGGCTTGTAATAACCAGGAAAAACTATAAACACATTTAGGACTCGAAGCTATCCGGTGAACTTCAAAGACACACTATGACTTTTCAAAACTCGTATTAAATGTCTGCTGCTAGCAGTTGAATTTATTTCCTCCACGCACAGTATTCGGTCGCATTGCACTATCACTGAACCTCATTACTGTCGAAATCAGGCTATCAATCGAGACGCAGCTCCTTCTTTGATATCCATACGTTCTCGCTATTGCATTTGAAACAAAAAGATTTAGTCATTAGCTCTTATTTCTCATAATGAGACTGCACTACTTTTATGTATTATTTTTATTGTATATCAAATTCTATATTTTTCTGCCTCATCGTATATCTCAGAGTCTAACTCGTTACAGCAATTTATCTCACCAATCGTTCAGAAGTTTGCCTCTCTCATCAGTAACGTAATAGTTTGCAAGTTGTTGCAGGGAACAAAACAGGACGCTCGTTATGTAACTTGAAACTTGCAGGACGGCACGCAAAATTTTTATGAGTCGGTATGTGAATGTTAGAAATAGCTCTTGCCTGCGAGCAGAGACTCTATATGTTAAACGCTGTTAATTCTGAAATTACGTACGTGCATTCACGTATGTAATGTTGTCCTTATTATTGAAAATTAATGATTGGCGTGCATCTCGGAGACTATTTTTTTATCTTCTCTTTAAAATTCTTTTTGGGTCGTGGCGTCCAAGCACACGTCAATTTACCCTATGACACAGTTTCCGATTTCATATACAGTTCATTGAAAATTACTTTCCTTTCTATAAGATACAATTACTAGGAACATCCATACTAAAAATTCCACTCAGTATTTTCTCCAACTTTGCTATTCTGCAGCCCTACTCAAACAGTAAAGAACTAGTTCTCCAAAATATGATCATTATTTAATTTGGATTACAAAGTGGTCATAATGAAGATTAAACACTTCCAACTTCGTGTGAAGGCAGCAGGAGAGTTTACTTGAATAATTATATGCGGGTGCCAGAGCGAACGAAGGGTGCGTACGTACAGTGTGATATTTTTTCAATCAAAAACTCTTTCAATTATTACCTTACCAATAGTTCTAAATTTATCCATTTATAAGTAGAAACGTTATATTTTATTGGAGTGATTTTGAAAAATATGCAGCAAATTAAAACTTTTCGGTTTACTTTTTCCATTTCTTGGCATAAGAACTATCGCATTTCGAATCTCGTGCAGTCGTGTGCAAGTTAATTTTTTATGCTGGAAACTAAACTGTCTTTGAAACGCAACTACATACGTACACAAAATTATCCAGCAGGCACTTAAACTAATACCTAATGATGATCTAAAACACTACATTCCATTACAAAATGACATGTTCTTTTGAAGATTGATTTTGCCTCTTCCTAAGAATTTTGATTGATTAATTGATTACTTAATTAATTGATTAATTAATTGATTAGTGTAGAAAGATATTAAAAACAAGTTTCCGTATATATTCTGTGAACAGTTTTCCCCTTCTTACAATGGGGTGTCAATTACTAAGGTTGATGGAGCGAAAGACCTAAACACAGGTGTTTTAGCTGGGATTGTAATTGCAAAAGGTGAGATAAAATGAAGCATAAAATTCTTCAAAAACTCAGCGACTATGAACTGTCTTTGAACTTCAATTTAATCAGAGCGCAGCATTTAGCAAAGAAGGAAATCACGTAATTTTTCTTTAAAATGAAAAACTAAACAAAAATATATCGCAGGAAACTAATGCAAGGCTCAAATAATTTGAATGACATTGAAGCACAGCGTTAGCGTGGCCGATAAAAGGCTCCTGAGTTTTTTTCCGCAGCTAAGTCAGCAAAGCTCCTGGTGTACCATTTGCAACTCCACTTACATTACCTGCATCGAGCTTTAGGCTGAACACTCCACTTCATCTGAGTATAAATTCTCAATTTCAAGAGTGCAGATAAAACTAAATGCAATACAAAGTAATTAATCTGTATTTAAAACTTAACACGAAAATGTTAAGCTTCAAAAAAGTGAGTGGTCAGATTTAAAGAAACGCAATTTTTAGTGAACTATTACTATAAGCATTCAAAATTGTTCTCAGACCCCAGTTTGTGTACGAGTATATTTCGTGCCACTTGAAAGCAAAAACACTTAAATATACAGGAATCGGTCCTACTTGGTTCGTTAACGCGGCTTTGAGACTAATTTACCTCGACCAGCTATGTACAAACAAAGAAATAAATGAAAGACAATGAAATGTAACTTTTTTGTACCTCTTCATAGGGTCACCAGTACCTCAATATGATACCTTACATACGAGTATAAGAAAATAATAACTGATTGGTGTCTCGATATTATTTTTAAATCGTTACTGATGTCGAAGACTATTTCGAAGTATTATGAAATAGTGTTACTCCAAATTGTGAGATCAAATAATCCGAAGAAAATGTGAAAAGACACTGACACTCAAGATGGGCACAATTGTTATTATTGGGTTTCTTGCGGATTTTCATTAATTTAAATCGTATAATTCTGTTCATTAACACGACCAGATAACTAAAAGCAAGCATCATCCGAAAAGATAACCTTCTGAGTAAATACCTCAACTTCGCAAAGTAGCATAGAAGACTGAGCATAATTAAAATTGACAGTTTTATTTGAACATTTAGAAACGTCCTGTAGTCTACACATTTTCCTAATTTTCTTCAAACTGATTCATTCCGTGCTGGTGCTTTGAATTACGAGTCTTTGTACCAGAACATGCAATTTGCAGCAATTGAAAGACAACATTCACCATGAAATAGCTCAACTGTCGCATGTTATCATGAAAAGTGTAATGGAAAGCGCTATAGACAGAGCCCATGGTTTTCAAAACAGTGGTGGTCATCGTTTAAAGCAGATTGTATTTAAAACATAGTTATATCAAATCACCAATTTTTCTTAGTTTGAATAAAATCTGTTTTAACACTCTAAACTAGCAATTCTTATTCTATTTACAAATTCAAAGGCCAGCTATTTTTGAGACACCCTGTATAATACTCATTCAGCATGTACATACATAAACATGTACTAGAGTGTAGTACACATTTATGTACTTAAAGTTTATCTGTTCTCTGATTGAGATCTGTGGCCTTACTGTACTAGACAGTAGGACTTTAATGCCCACAGATCTCGATTACAGAACGGACTAACTTTGTAACCAGATTCTACTCTAATCCTCGTGCTTCAGAGACTTTGTGAATAAAGTAATTTTTCCCCAGATGTCCTGCAGCATATTATGTATCCTACAAAGGCTACCGGAGCCATCTAATCCAATCTAAGAATGACCGTCGGGCATATATTTATTTATATATATTTATTCATTTATATATTTATTTATTTATTTATACGTTTCGTGTCACTTTCAAAAAAATTTGAGAGATCCAGAGCCTAATATACTCGAGTCCGTATCGTGGATACCGAGTTGGGCGGGGTATTGCCCTACGATTCGGGTACATTGTACCCGAATATGACACGAATTGCATAGTCAATTGCAGCAGTAGAAAACTAAGTGTCTTAGTTTTCACTAGGAATATTGTCATTAGAGAAATACTCAATTAAAACGTTTGTCCTTTGTAAATGTATATAAAACTAAATATATTGCATTACGTTCTTATATGTAATTTTATTTAACATCTTTCCAACAGTATTTACCATTATTTTTGATGATTCGGGTATTATCACAAAATCTCTGCCGTCATTTTTGACGGCTGGGTACACTAGTTAAATAATGGAAGACCTGAATCATTTGAACAAGATTCAAAACTTAATACTACTTTGCTTCGGTTGCTTCGAATATCAAAGCATACGCTTTTAAAGACTTTTTCCGTCGAATGCTTCGTGGTAATGGACATCCAATCCGTATCCACAATGCTGAAGCCGTGCTAAGGATCATTTTACAGGAAGCAGGCTAATTCTTGCAAACTATTGTAGAATACATATGATGAACATAGTCTGTAGGTGAACATGGTTTAATTAATTCAGGTCTTTCGAGCAACAAGAAGATGAAACGACGAACTCTATAAATGTACAAGTACTGTTTGGTAATGGGGATGTAAAATTTTCGTTTGATATTCACAACTAATTTAATTCATTATTCCTAAACTTATTTGAATTATTCACAAAAGAAAAGATGTTTTGTACTAGCTCTCCAAAACAATTAGGATAAGTTTATGAGTTAGCACCCTTTAACTTCGAATCCTCCTTGTTCCACGTATTTGTCCCAGTTTTTGCAATTTAATAAGAAAAGGATGTGGTCTCAGCATTGGAGAAGTAGCGAGTGTTATTGTCACCACTGACAGCATTTTCATGTTCTTACACTTCCAAAGGCTAGAAGAAGAAGCTTTAACATCAAACCAGGTCTGGGAACACCTTTAGGTGGACTTCAACGGATTGAAGATCCGGCAGTTTTCTGCAGCTGATGGCGCGTTTTGATCGTCTTGGCGAGTCCCTGCCATCAGAATAACTCTTTGTAAGTCAAGTTGCGAGTTTGAGGACAGCACGAACTCCCACATTTTGCTCTGAGTGAAGGTTTTAGTGTCCTCGAGTCTCACTGTGGCCAACTCTGTGGTTCCTGAATTGGCCTTTTCAGTTGTCGGCGTATACACCAGCGACTCTAAACGAGGACATGAGGTCGAATACTTAATACTTTGATAATAATAATAAAACAAAACAATAGTATGCTCTCATATCGTTATATGTCCTGACAGTTTATTCGTTGAGGATCTTGATTGTATTATGAATACAAAATCAGTGGTAATTTATAAAGAGGGGTCAGTTTGGGAAAACTAATGCAAGGGGCATCGTGTATTTAAGGGGGGCATCTTAGTGAAAAGCTTAAGTACTTGATGGATTTGACTATATAAAAAAGTAAAAAATACAAAAAATGACAGGATCGTTTGTAGATATTGATTTTCTTTTTCCAAAACTCTATTTATTTTTGTTCTAGCATGAAAACTGTACGAGGAGGTCGATTTGACGGTTTTAATAATAAATGAAAAATACCTAACTTATTTATTTATTTTGGAAATATGTCGAAAATGAAAAAAATACACGAATAAAATGTGTTATAAATTAAACTTTACATACTATGTTGCACTTAGTTTTGTCGTACCAGGCATTCAAGCTTTTCACTAAGATGTCCCCCTTAAAATGCTTCAGTAGTTAGTCGAAATATCTTTACAAATTAAAGAAGTAGAGCTAATAATCCATTTCTATCTTCCAGTTAAAAAAGTTGTTCATCAAACTCATAAAACTTTTCTCATGACTATAATTATTCTTTCGATTTACTACATTCATTAGTCAATGCAGCCTCCACGAATTTAGTCAATATGTGATTATTTTGATTTATATTTTATTCGCGCTATGAAAGCATATATGTACGATGAAATCACTACTCTGATTAAAATTCTCAAAGGATTAAACGATAAGCATTTAAACTGATATAAAAGATATCATAAGGATACAATCAAAAAGGTACTATGAGAAAACACAATCGGAAAGTTATCATGAAAAAACACAAATTATGTATAACATTCGTAACAAAGCTAGCAATTTTTTTTAAAACTTTATAATACCTACAATTGACATTGCTAATAATGATAAATCTCTCCGAGCTGCTAAAGAAAATGTGGCCACAGGTGATAAAAGAGAATTAGAACAAGTTTCCCTGCATTAACGCCGTTAACAAGATTTTATTCGTTGTAGGGAAGCTGTTTCTCTTTAATTGGAGGAGAACAAAAAGTATCCGCAAGTAGACCTGCATGTAGTATATCTGATAGTATTGGTCATCAAATAGTAAGATGTTCATCTAAACTATTTCCAGACTCTTGATATATTTGCAAAATTGGAACAATTTTTCGTAGGACTCACACAATTGTAGCGATTATGGCATGTTCTACAATATCGTAATAATTTACCTAAGTTAGACCTTTTTAAATTTCTATTTGAAAGATTCATCATTTTTACCCGAAAAGTACACGAAATAGAATAACCCAATGCTGATACACTGCACAACAATGCTGCTTTGGCACACGACTCGCCCAAGAGATTTTTTTTCAGAGCGAATGCCATGTTCTAATGACGAACAGAGGACTTGAAAACAGGAATTTTACGTTGCGTAACTCAGAATTGCGCAGACTAGGACACAATGCCCGAGTTCGGAGATAAATTGTTGTGGGTTGAGGCGCTGAATGGTCCAAGTGCCATTGGCGGATGTCAGTTTGAGAAATATCGTTGCCTGTAAAGCTCGCAGAATGTTCAATTGATAATTAGTCAGTTTTATAGCTAAGGTTTCAAATCGTAACTGTAGATCGAGAATACAAACGTTTTTTGATCTGGAATGAGCACAGTCTATGAGTCTAAATTTCCTCTTTGCTTAGATTTCTCTTATGAAGTTGCATACATGCATAAATAGGTTAATTATACCTAGAAAGGGTGTAACACAATACATACAAACGTGTAAATCATCAGCTTGGTCGACTGGTGAGCTAATCTGCTTGCGAGCGAAAAGACCCGAGTTCGAATCCCGCTGCCGACATGGTTGCTGCGGCTAGAAATACGGCATAGGACTTGGGTAAACAACCGAATAATTATCGAAGTAATTATCCGACCTAAGAATGGGCCCGAAGGTTCGTTCCTATAGCCTCATTTTATTCTATTCTATTCTGTAACCTACTCAGTGAGAACCACAATAGTCAATAGTGCTCATTTAACGTGACGCTAATCACATATTAGAATAAGTAAAACAAGTATGACTACATCTCAAAAGCGAAGAAATGAAAATCATAAGGAACGCTTGCTTTGTCTTTAGACAGCATCTGAGATCAGGCAAACGGAAGAGGGATCAGGCGGACTTAAAATCTATCATGCGTCCTCAAGCTGCCGACAAACATGTCTCGAAATGCTAGACACAAAATTTTCAAAGACTTTCTCATGTCAAAGTGCCTATGAAAATGTTCATTGAAAACTGAACTAAAATGGAAAGTTAAATCTTTCATTTGGTGTAATTCAATATGTCGAAAAATAGACGAACACTCATTGGAGAAAAAGTTTTTTGTTTATCCTCAAACATATCCAGGCAAAAATGGGTAAAGCTAATTGTGAGGAAAAAATTACCGCAGTTGTGAAGCACAAATTGATATCCACAAAAGGCAAAGTCATGCACCAATAATAAAAAAATACCTCGTTGTAAGATGTAAGCATTGAAAGAATCACCGTTGATATATGAATTTAGGTTACTCTATTGAATACAAACCCATAAAACTCCCTTGTCTCAATCAAGGGATTTCGGTAATTTTAAATACATTATAGCGAAGAGAATCACGCACGATATTTTATTAAAGAAATAATTTGTATTCCGTGCTCTGCATGAACGACAATCTCGTTCTGTTTGGCATCACTGACTTTATCTTGATGTTCTATTTCAAATACACCTTCTAATTGGAACGTTACACTCAAATTAAAACCATTTTACGAGGAAAAATTGAATGAAATTCAATTATTTTAAGTTTGTATTCCTCACTTTGTGGATAGACTTGAAAGTACAACTTAACATCCCGAAGCTAGTTTCGGCATCTGGTGAGTATTGGACAATAAAAACATAGTTTAGACTACACAAGTACAGACTCGGACTAATGTTCAATGACTTGCTCTCCGTTTCAACAAGTTTTCCAAGTGAACGATAGCGACACTTAGGGACGGTCGCATTCTTCTTCTTCTTCTTGTTTCACTTTTATTGGAGCTCCGGAGATGGGTCCATGCAGCTCCACTCCTTCATGGATGTTTTATTGTTTTTTGAAGTTTAGCACCCAGGCTGAAAGAGGTTACAGGAGGTTTTTCTGTGTGGTTCTACTAAGAGACGGTCGCATTCCACTCATTTTGCCCTGCTTAACTTTGTGTGGATTTCTTCCTTTTTATAGGATAAACAATAAAAAGAATAAAAATGTTCAGAGTCGTAATCAGCTCTCTAAATTATATCGTTGTTATAATAACAATAATAGTAATTTCAGCAATTTTTCTTAAATCCCGTAAACGATGAAATCTCCTATTTTCTTAAACCGAGAGTGGATTTTTTACACTCAGAGCACGGTCGCTTTGCGATTTTTGGAATTCTTTTGAAGCTTTTCTCGAGGACACGACCAGCGTTCGGCCTGGGAAACTGGCAAGCAACGGCTGTGCGAGTATGTCAAAGTCGTGTACAATAATGGTCTGTTTGAACAGGAAAAGGAATTATTGATAAAAGAACAGTGGAAACTACGCTTCACAATGAACTATTAGAAAATAGTTAGAAAAATATTGTATCGTCATGTTTTTAACTGCCAAATTTAAGAACAATATCAGCTCAATTGAAATATACTGACTCCCTGAAAAGTTTTCTACGCATATTTTGAATTGAGACTGTTTTGCAAATGGTTATAAAATTGTCCCTTATTTATATAAACTATTGATTCAACATTTCGTGGTCCAGCCTTGACTGAAATGGTTAACCCAATTGGAACTAAAATTAGAGTAAACTAATCATCATAGGATAGATGACGTACTGTGACAAATATGGTGATTGGGGGACAGAAATACGTTCATTAAGACTAATTGCGGTGTCTTTGTGCAATGCTGTTTTTGAGGACTCCTAACCCTCCTGAGTTGGCCGGCGGTCCCTCTGAATATACACTACGGGAATGTGCAGTTTCATTAAAAATAGTCAACTCACTTTGAAAAAACTCATTTTATAAGTTTCAATGGATTATGGTGGGGAATACGAAGTCAAATTATACGGAAATAATGCTTATATCATGAGTTCAAAAATGCTCCAAAATGTAATATAAAATCACATAAAACAAATGGTTTCATATAAAATAGAAATTCACTAGGCTAAAAACCATTGAGAATAATCATGGAAAAATATTTTTACCTCATTTTCAAGTTTAATTATTAGGAAATCTACATTTATACCAGATTTTAGAGACAAAAAGTATAATTTAAGAGCAGGTTTGCGTTTTTGGGGCACTTGATCTTCATTATGACTGCCATTTGCATGAGCCTCCTCTCGCTCTTGAAAAACTTTAGGGTTGACTACTTTGCATTATTGGCTTTTTAGTTTCTATCGTCACCCAGCAAACATTTTGACAGTATGCACAATTTTACTCATGGTCTTTGACCTCGCTCAGTAGGGTGCAGATAATGTATTTTAACATGAATATATGGCTCTTCATTTCGCATTTTCCTAAAAGCTACGTACATGCACATCTAAGTTATAACATGTATATAAAAGATAATTCTACAGTGAATCAAAACTTCTTCGTTTATTTCGCTATTTTAACGATCGCCTAAAATAAGCTGACAAAAAGGCATAAGAGGTCTGCATAAATTTTTGGTGCTTTTGAAGTGGATTCCATCTTCAAGCTCACTTAAGAAAAAGTTGCAAGTAGGCCCAGGTGTTTTCATAAAAAGGTTTGACAGCATTAGATTTATTTTAATATTCACAAATGGTCTTCTCAACACCAGCATTCCATGACTGCTGCAGTTTCAGTTACCTTGTCTTCTAAAGTTTTTCGTTGCAAAATGTAAACCATCATGGACAGCCGAAATAAAAAGTCTAGAACAATCACTTTATCAGTCAATAGACGTAATAATATTAGAAGCACGGAATGGCAAATTATAGCCATCACGGAGCTTACTATATTTTGCACTTGCTTCCAAAGATTGGGAGACAAAGCAACGCTAATGGTGTCTCAGCTGTTACTCCTGTGCTGGAAAACAGAAGTATGAAGGTTGTAATCAGGGGTGATCACCAACCTTGATGTGAGCATTATTGATATGAGCAAGAGATGAAAAGCCTCCACGCCCGTTGACACTAAACTATTTAGCCTGTACTCCAGCGCTGACAGCCACATTGTCGTCAAGTTAACGTCTGTTTGAGGCGCTAGTAAATGTTGATGCGAGGCAATTACAATCACAGCCCAGTAGAGGAAGGACTAACAGGAGCTGTATAGTGCGGTTGACGAGGCTTCCCTACTTGCTTTCAGTAATTGTCAGTAAATTGCAACGTCATTTACTGACGTTTTTGGGCGTTAATTCAAGGCAATTTCACAAAGTGAGGCTTTCAAGAGATGCATTTACAGCATGTTATTCAACACGGTTAGAGCAGTCAATGCTAGACGTATGGAGGCAGAAGTGTTTATGAGCTCAACAATTATTACTTTGACGTCGTGTTTACGGATTGCAGCAGCAGGGGTTTGAATTCGTTAATGTCTGGCATATACAGATGGTGATAGGAAGCGTTTGAAAGCATTCAAACAAGGCTGTTGGAGCGCATGGCACGTATTACAGTCGTTATGCGCTGCAAATACGTTTTATGTGTGAAAAGTATATGATCAAGGCATCTCATAATGGGTTGCAGTTACCTTGAGATTAGCTAATGTCACGAAAAATGCAAACTATATGCATGGCTATGATATTTTTATAAATTATGTTGGTACCTATAGTAGACGCCTTATTTTGTCCAAAGAAAAGACTTGGTGGGCAGTTTTTCTTCTTCAGGTACGAGCAATGGCTTAGCGCATCGACAGCCGGCGCACGATGGCTTTAGGTTTTCAAGAGTTTGACAATACATACAACTCGACTTTGTGTTTATTTAGGATAGGCATGGGAACATTTACTCAAATTCTACATGAATAACCGCTTCCTTTGGTTGAAACGTTTATAGCAGGAGAATAGCCAGCACGAATTTAAAAACGAGGAAAACTTTAACTGTAGGTACCATGAGTGGAGAGTCTGATTTCTGTTCTACAACATCGATTTATTCTTCTAGAATGCCTAAGTCGTTTAATTGCATCACAAAAATTCGACTTTAGCTGTACAGGACAAAGCATCATACAGAATTGATGAAATTTTGACACATTTGAATTGTCTGTTGCAGTATTTTCAATTAACTAAGAATTACATTTTGCAACATTGTCATCATTTTTTATTAGTTATGATTTTTCATTGTGCTTAACCCATTTTCTGCAAAGGGTCCCACAGGTGGGCCCCTTAGGTTAGATTCTGAAAATTTTATAGAGCTATCTAGTAATTATGTGTACAAAGTAAAGATTTGCTCTGGTTAGGCAATCGCAAAAGACATGTTAACACGTTGACTCCGATTGCCTGATTGGTGTAAAACTTCACTTTGTACGCATAGTCACTAGAAGGATCTGAAAAAATTACAGAGCCTAACCTAAGTGGTACACATACGTACCACTTCGGAGTCAACGTGTTAATTTCCAAACCCCCGTTTCGGAAAGCTGTGGTTAACGACTAACTTTGATTGGAGTGCTTTACATTGCTCCTTGAGGCTGCCGTCTAGCTCGGAGATGAGCTCAGGAAATCTCTCCTGAGGCAGATTTGCTTCAAAATCACTTGAGTTGCGATCAAAAGCTCTAAAATGAGGTTTTGGAAATTGGTGAGAGATTTCAAAGCTCTGCTGACGCTAGAAACGAATGGAGTGTAATGCAAGAAAGATACTTAGATGCTTTAAAAATGTTCAGTTCCGTTTTGGAGGAAAAGAAGTTCACTCTTTTATGAAACTTGAGCAGAGCTGAAATAGGCTTATGGGGTACATCTGATCAAAAAGCTTGCGAAGTATATGAGACGTTGCATCATAAGTAAATATCATTCGTGAATTTCAGAGCAGTTTCAAGGGAAAGTTTGGATTGCAAACAAGAAATAGCAAAGCTTTGTTGCTGCTGCTGTGATCTGTGGGTATGCAAGAGAAGTTTCTACGCGGGTCTGAAGGGTGTCTACCTTGCAGAACTTCTCTCTAGTTCTTCAACGCTATTTTTAGCACTAAAAGACTGCCGTGCGAGTACTTTTGTTTCTACGGAACCGACAACGCGCGCTGTAGCGAAGCACATAAAGTTTTGAAAATTGCTGTCCGGGGAGAATGGGCAATTCCAAGGCTTTTATTCTCGTACTCTTTCTGAAATATGTACGTCATCTGCTTGCTATTTTTTGCAAAATAAATCTTTCTTTTTCAAGTAGAATTCGATGGCTGTCATTCTATATATACATTCAAATGTAGGTTAAGCGTAAGAACCATAAACTGGTTTTGTTAATCAATAAACTAATAGGTAATTTAATTCGGTGGATAGTTCATTGAATTAACTTCTGCAATATAACAAGTATAGGCAAATAAAATTTCTCAGCTTCCTCACAACTCAGCAACCTTAACTACATCTCGTTTCTTGCACGTTGTCATTTTTATCCACTGGTGAATATTGAGACTCGTAACCTTATCTGCACCTTATATTGAGACTCGTTAAGGTGAGAGTACCTCTAAAATTGGTACTTTCACCTTAACTGCTTATGTTAGCGAGGGTTAACCAAAACTCTTCAGCAACTTTACTCTAGGCTAAGATACAAGCCGCACAACGTCTACTACATCACTAAGCTGTCATGACAGTCATGCATAGACGACGTAACCATGAACTCGCATTCATATTTGATCATTCAAACTTCATTGCATGATTTTTGAAATTTTATGATTATTCCCAGTTCAGTCAATTAAAGCACCAGCATTATTCAGTAGCATTTTATACCAGAACCCTCATTTCCGTATCATCCTAACAAAAGGTTAGTCTTATTTACTCTTTATTCATCCCAGAGCCCTTATGTCTCTTGCAGGAAAAATGATAACGCTGTTAAACTAACTCTTAAGGGGCAGCCCTGTTTCACTCACTTCCATACCCCATGTTCATATGAGGCTAAACGGACACTTTCTCGTACAATGCACTTGTACCGTAGAGCTCCTAATACGGCTGCCGATAACGTGAATGCTTCTATACATACGAGGGCGTCTGGGGTGACGCCAGGCTTGACCTTGCGTCTCCAGCCCGATAAAAGGAGCCGCTGCTAAATTTATTGCCCGTTAGGCTAGACCTTGGAACTCCAGCACCTTCGATCTGCGAGTAAACGGAACGGAACAGAACAATCTCTCTCCAGATATCGAAGATAAAGAAATTTCAGTTTTTTCAAGAGCAGATAATCTAATTAGAGCTGTACAAGAGTTACGTACATTCGATTAAGTACCTCGGTAAAACTCCAGAACAGTATGTTCAGCTATCGAAACCAGATGGCATGAAATCCCATTGCTTTCGGAGAGTATAATTAAAGCAGAAATTATAGTGAATCATCAACTATATTACACAAGTGTTCCCAAACCAGTGTTGTGTTCATGCTGTGACAAAAGTATGAAGTTAGAAAAGCCAGGAAAGGATGTCTAACATATCCAGAAAACAAAATTGAAATAATTTTGCAAGTTCACTCTAGTTTAAAATACGAAAGGGACTCACAATTATCTTTTCTTTACGGTTCTCTATGTAGATCGTTCATATGTCCACGGCACCTCGTGAACCTCTCGGTCTTGATAAAGCCATCTTACCAACGTAAAATCTTTCAGATTGTGTGTAATAAATTCCATGGAGACGTGACAGTCATTGAAGCGCCTTTACGTTTCAGGTTATGAGCTAATTTTTTTCATTTTACAAGCGGGATGGCGAACTCTGGAGTAATATTCCTCCTTTTTATGCTCATTACTGCTGATGATTTCAGAACTTGAGTTTGAAGTGTGCCTGCTTGGAAGCACAGATTTAAAGCCATCAAAGTATTGCATTTAATTTAATGCAATCAGCCACGAGAATTCTTAGATTGAAACATTTTCATTAATTTTGTCTAAGCCAAATAGGTTGAATCTTAGTTTCACTGAGAGAGTTTGCCAAGCTGAGCCGTATCTGAGAACTTCAATTTTGCAAAATATAAGCCTCGGCTTTCCATTTAACTTGCATCTCATAATATTTAACGTTTTTACTATCTTTTTCTTCACTATCCTCTAACTTTATGCCTAAGTAGTGACTTCAAATGAAGCTCAGAGTGTAGAGGAAGTAATCCAAGTTGAGTGACGATTCTTATACACTATTGAAATGTTAGCTTGTACTGCCGTTAAATAAATAGAGTGGCCTAAGATACGGGTTTATGTGGGTTTATTTAGGGCTGAGAAGACGGACACGAATCAACCATATCAGGAAATCCATCAAGTCACCTACATTCAAGAGCAGAAAAGTCTGTGAATCGATTATTTTCGTTTAATCTATTCTTCCAGAGTCCTTGGCCATCTTTTTATCCGGCGCCGGCCCCTTCAGATACCCTATTTTACTGATTCCATACAACTAGAATAAATGAAACATGTAGCAATTACGAATGAAAGATTCATGGTTCCGCAGAATTATTCCAATGGGATGTTATATTTCGATGTATTACAGAGTATTTTACGTTGAAAATGTGACTGCTATAATACGGGACCATTTTTACTTCGTCGTTGAGCAAGTGAAAAAAAATTATGGTCGCTAACCTCATTTCCAATACGCACGTAGCACATGGTAAAGGCTCTACAAGGATTCAGATGAAGAATAATCAGCATAAGTTGTTCTATGCCCAGATGGCACAATCTATTCCTCTGAATTTTTCGTGCCATGTCCGCCTATTGGCGAGGAAATGTTTTGTCGAGTCGTTCTCGGTTCGGGCAGTTGCAATAAGCACATCTCTGGAGTTACCTGCCTCCATCCATACTGCAGCTCTCTTCCTCCCCCTACCTTGGAAGGGTGGAAACCCTTCCACCTACCCTGCTCCTGGAAGTACCCGTGCAGCTCTACCCTTCCACCTACCCTGCTCCTGGAAGTACCCGTGCAGCTCTACCCTTCCA
>VCRD01000174.1:197610-278832 GCA_006783055.1 Trinorchestia longiramus
TTTGCAGCGTGAACTGGGTAGGACAGAGTAGGAGCCTGGGCTTGCAGCGTGAACTGGGTAAGACAGAGTAGGAGCCTGGGCTTGCAGCGTGAACAACTGGATTAGAGAGGGTAGGCGGCTGGGTACACAGAGTGTGCAGCAAGACTATAAAAAGTGAACTTCTTGGCTTGCAGATTTGGTTACTGCGCGGATGAGAAAAGCGTCTGGATGCTGGAAAAAGTTGCCTGGTAATGAGTATCGAGAGAAAAAATAGAAATGAATTTCGTCGATGAATTTATGTTGTTGGGATAATTACGTATAGTGCCAGAAAAAAAGACTGTGGAAGGGTTGTCTTGACATTTTAATTGTTCGAAGAAGGATACTTTAGGAAAAGCAAGAGATAAGACGGATCGTTGGAGAAAGCTAGTTGTGCAAGGACAGTTAAGTGATTAAAATATGTAGTCGAAGAAGTGTGATTGTAAGATAGTCTAGGAAAGAAAACAGAGAAAGAATAGGGACCTAGGAGAGAGTGTACATGTTTGAAGGATGCTGGAGGTGAGATTTGGGAATGATAGTTAACTTCTAACATAAAAACTCTTTCGCAGGATTATTTTGAAAATCAGAATTTTCAAAGCTAGAATAATAGAATTTCCTGCGTTACAAATATTACAAACAAGATACAGAAAAAATAATTAATGCGGTTCTACTAAGGGAGCTGTAGTAGTGAGTTAAGTTTCTATGTAAAAGTGAAATATTTTTAACCTTATTTCAGTGAAGAGTTTTGGGCTACATGTGAAATTCTCTTCTCCGTCTGGTACACACCTGCATCGTAAATCTAGCATCCAACACCAGTGTATATGTCTTACAAGTAAGGAAATAACATCAAGCGAAATATTAAATTGAACAGCCTTTCAAAAAAATTATCCCAACTCACTGCTTTGACCCAATACGCACAGAGTAACATGTGATTTGTAACTGAAACAGCAGAATATAAACTGTAACGGGGATAACAGTATGCAAGTTGTAACGGCGACAGCAGCATATAAACTGTAACGGGGATAACAGCATGAAAGTTGTAACGGCGACAGCAGCATATAAACTGTAACGGTGATAACAGTATAAAAGTTGTAACGGCGACAGCAGCATATAATTTGTAACGGGGATAGCAGCATGTAAAGTGAACGGGACTAGCACAGCGTTCATAGTAACGAGGATTGAAAAAACATTATTTCAAACGAGAACTAAAACTCGTAGGCTCGTTTAAGTGAAACTGAATAATTTATACTTTGTACAAACACGTCTTTATTTTTACTCACGAGATTTCAAAGTGCTATTTCGTAACACAGCACAATTTAGAGCGACGTTTTTCTTGTGAATAGTTGTATAAGTTTCACACTACATGGAGTCTTTATTATTCAGTTGCCGCTGTAAAATATTGTAATTTTGGTTCTAAAATCAGAAATTTTTTACTGTTTTTCATATCTTTTTCACATAGGATTCTGCTTCATGGTCGGTGGTAGATTAAACTTGATCCAGTTACTTTTGCCACATGCAGACATTGACGCCATTTTCACTCGAGTTTCAGGAAGTTTATCAATTAAAATGATGAATCGCTAGGCTCGCTTTTGTAAAATGTTTTATTTGGTTGTAGAAGAGGGTTTTTGATGGTAAGGACTATATTATGAAAAAATGTTATGGAAAGTAAAGTGAATCTTTTTTGAATATTGTGTTAGCGTGCACGATTATTCCTTCGGTTTTTTTGAGCAGCCGAATCAGAATACAAAGATCTTTTCGGAAGCGTAGTAATTCTCCATGACCAGTTTTAACATGAAAATTGTACTTAACGACTAATTATTCTCACACATTTGTGTAAGAAAGTAGCTCAGCATTCATTGGGGTGAAACTACTCTTATTATATATTACTCAGGTGTTGCGTAGCTGTCAGGAGAGCGTAAATCATTTTCAGTGCCACATTCGTAATAGAGTTCGGTATCACTGAGCTGAAGGTTCATCATTGACTTTAAAATCAGAAAACGCGTTCAAATTTAACACCTCACTGTATTCAACAAGCAGACTTCATGTGCCAGAGGACTAAGAATCCTCACTTTGCTTATGCAATGTGATTTGCAACGGCCACACGTTAAGGGGCTAATGTGTCATAGTATGTCCTGTTGCCGGCCAAATATTATTAATAAGTTCATTAATGGCTGCAGGCTGCATCCCCTCTTGTATAAAATTTTGTGATTCTAATGCATGGAGTCAGAATGTTTTCTTTAATTAACATCCGTGCTCTCCGCTGACGACATGCCGCGCATTCTCGAGGCTGGAAACTTATATCGTAGCAAATTCTTGAGGTAAAGTACACGGCAAAAAAATAAACAAGGAATGTTAGTTTGAGATCAGAGGCCAGGAGTTCTAAACATAACATGGCTTGTAAAATTAAAAATGGAATACCCATAAGCAGTGGGTATTATATTAAACGATATTCAAGAAAATTGAAATTAATGTAGTTTTTAAAGCATAGTTATAAGAAAAGCATGATTTATAACGCAGAATACTAAGAGAAGAATGATTGCAAAAAAAAAGTGTACTTGATGGTAAATATGTGTTAAAATATATAAAGATTATTTCCAGGGTGAAGGAAACGTTCAATAATTTTACTATAGCAGACTGCATGGGTTGCGAGCTGTGGCACTGAAACAACCTGTAAAAATATTCAGTGGCATGAACAAAGCTTACTATCAATTTGGGCAGATGTGTGGAAACTATCAGTTTAGAGAGATGAGTTTATACATACATACTGGAGGTAATGTGAGTTAATCAAAAACCTTTTCTTAATAAATTGATTACCAAAACAGTATTGATGGATAAAGCAAAAAAAAGTAACAACTGACAATAAAAACTATGAACAACCACCACGTGGTTTCTTAGTGAAAAAATTATTGATAATGAAGCCCTGCAAAGAAGTTACATCGCTTACTATTATATCATTTTATACAGTGTCAGAGAAGTGAAAAATCATAACATTGAAGCATAAGCAGAGCTAATTTAGGTACTAAAAGGTGTATTTGAATTTTTAAGTCATACAAGAAGTTAAGACCATTGATGTGCTCATGTTCCATTACTTGCCTCATAAAGTAAAACCTGCTTCTTTGCTTAGAGACAAGTTTAATTAAGGCCCTTTTGACACCGAATGATGTTTTCCAATGAGTATCGATTTATTAAAAGTAGCAAGAAGACAACATGACTCGTGCATGCGGAGACAAAAATAGAGGCAGACTTTCACCACTAGAGTTCTAGTCGGCGAACATTAAGGGTGATACTTGTTTGAAAGCCTAAAAATCAGCCGTAGTTGTGAACAGCAGAATGAGGTACATCTAACTTCTTTATTCCATTTTCTTTAAAGGGTCGACTCTAAATCGACCACGATAAATTTTGCGATAAAGCACTCTCCTGACAATCTTGTTTAGAAAGTTTTCGTGAAGAACTTGTTACTATTCAGCTTTACCGCTTCTGCAAAGTATTTTTCAAACATTCTATTGCCTAAAAGTAGAATAACAGAGAAGCTGTTGTTATGAGACATCAAATATAAAGTTGGCTTAGAGAAGCTGCATTTAGAAACACAATTTGCTTGGAACACAAAGAAAACACCTGCAGTCAATATGGAGTTCTGTGTGTACAACCACCTTTGTAGTTGGGATTCGGAGAAGTGTATTTGCATCACAGTGAAAGAGTATTAGGCGTCGTATAAAGGCACGCTTTCACTTCAATTCACTTCAGTAAATCATAGAATAGTATTGACGAGCCTAACAAATTTGGGAAACCTTGCAGGCTTTCATTAAACAAGATAATTTTAGAACAAATGAGTAACTTATCAAGTAAATCCACCAAGTCGAACTATTAGACTTGAAAACTCTCCATCAAGGCATGAAATGCGACTATGTACGAAGCAAGACCTGACAAATGAACGTGGAGTACGGAGGAACCACCAACACAAGGCTGCAGAGACCACCAGAAGTTCATGAGATGCAGCAAGCAGTGTTCCCTCTGTACCCAGCAACAGGTGCTTGCCAGGCGCTGCGCCAACAATGGTTTCCTTGTGAAATCCACCCAAGCCGTTCTGTGATATGGCGGTGGTAGCAAGGCTGATATTTGCATCGCGTAAGCACATGCCTCCTGATTTTTCATACATTCAATGAGAAGTATAACTAGGTACGGAGTGTCTGTCTGAGAGTTAAGCAAGTTAGTGTGAAGAAGGAAATATTCGTCTTATCGTATTCCAAGACATCTTTTTTAACAAGAGTTAAATTTTGCTTTGAAAGATCCTTTAATGGCCAAGGCGATAGTTCACATATGTTGATTTTTTTCCGTGAGGACTTCATAAATAGGCCACGGGATTCGAATTTCTGCTAGTATTTTCATAAGCCTCATAAATTAAACTCTTGTTTCATTGATATTTTTTTCATTGATATATTCATTTTCAAGCTGATAAGTTAAGAATTAGTTTTGAATAAGTTGTACATAAAACATACGCGTTATGAAGTTCCGAACTGATCAAATAAAACTTTCCTTTTCCAGGTAAATGAATCTTTATGTTAGTAAACTGGGAAATTTTTTACCCAAACAAAGTATACAAACCTGAACATATGAGCAGAGTAGCTACATAATTTTTTATATTGTATTGTTGACGTCGCAGGAAAATTCGCCGTGCATCAAAAACTAGAAATAAAACAAAAATTACGCCTGCCACCATATTTGCTCCTCATTTATTTTCAAAAGAATATGTATTAGAAAATACTGTAGGCTTGAGTAAACCGACGATGAGTCAAAGTTATAATTAAATTAAAAAAATAATTAGACCATTATTTAATACTATATTTTTGAAATACTCGGAGAGAAATTTAATACTCAAGCTAAATCATAAACTTCAAGCAACTAGAAATCAGAAAAATTCGAAGACAATATTTTCGTACATTCGTGACGCAGACTGAGTAAAATGTTCGAAATCTCCGATGTTTCATCCTGGAAACTTGAGGTAACGAAACTGAGGTGAGCTCCCACTCCTGGGGTTATAACTTCACGCGTCCTGCTGTCATCTTCTCGCAAATACAGAGTTTTAGCTACTATTTTCTTACATGATTCCTTCTGATGAACTCTGATACGGAGGATGGAATACTACGGGAAGTTAATATTTTTATTGTCTCATGAAGTTTTATACGAAATCAAGGATAGCCTATTGGTATAGTGAAAATAGAAATGAAATTGCATCGTAAGAAAGTAATTTAGGTAGGACAATTAAATAAGTTTCATGTTTAATTTCATGTCCTACAATTAGAGGTAGAGCTACGTACAACGACGGTAATGACAATTTTGTTTTATTTTAGGCAGCTAACATGAAACAGAAATAGAGGAGACGCTCCAAGAGAAGTAAAAAGTGAATAATTGTTCCTTGTTTCAGACCACGAAATATTTGAAATCCTGAAATTCATGGCCAGGCTTAAGGCAAAAACACTAATTGAGCATTTTTTGTATCTACATCAAATGTTTGTCAGGTCTATGTGCATATTTTTCCAACAGCCTATTGACCAGAATATCTTTACTGCACAATAGAAGCTCCTTTCAGGAAAATACTCCTAAAAGTTTACTTCAACGAAATTTTTGTCATGCAAAACAGAAGGGCTTCATAAAATGTTTGCGCTAAACAGTCCACTAATTCATGACTACGTAAACGCAACTGTTAATTCACTTGTGAATTCATGAATATGACGCACAGCGACGGCACATGCCAGACTTCATTTACATGTGTGTTCACAGCGGTTGCTTTGTTCCTTTAAATCAAGTAAGTCAATCTTTAATCAGGACATTCGAGTTCAGTCAAACATATTTGTATGCAAAATATATAAGTTTCATGCACGTCAGTTCTGTGAAATGTGGTAACAGTAATCTATTTATGTTAATAATTGAAGTTAACAATTTCAAAATTCTGAATAGCAGTATTCAAATATTACAGATTATGACTATATGCGACACGTCCCGTAACGACAGCTTTCACTCCTTTCTCAAGAATCAATATTTCACTCAAAGTATTAAAAATCAAATTATGCGCAAAAGAAAATATGATCTCTTGAAACGAAGGTGTCACATATTAAACAGTTTTCAGCCTTACAATTTCCTAGGCGTAATATATGGGTACATCATTCCATAATACCTAGAGTGTGAATTATACATTCTATCATTGGGCAAGCGACCATACACGATCAATGATCATACACTTTATTGTATCTTTTTATTAGAAACAGAACCTAAAAATGTGACAGTGTTGCTCGTGTTTAGCTGTGCCTCAAAAAGATCTAGTGTGTATCAAAAGTATGTCGTCGTAAACTCGTCTGATGCTCACGGTTGCAGCTGTTATCTATGCATTTTGTCTAAGAATGAGAAATTGTCGCCAATATTAGCAAATGTAAAATTTTTACGGCAATTCAGTGTCGAATTATATTTTTACAAAAGACGAGTATTGAAAATGTTCAGTACAGCTATGGGTTGAACTAGCAATGCCAAAAAGTAATGAATAAAATGGTAAAATAATAAAATATTCGAAGAATAAAATAAATAAATTCAGCCGATAATGCCCGAAGCGGTGGCACGGTGCTCGTACAGGCCTGACACAGGTTTACATCAGCAGTAATCTTCATAATATCTGCAGGTGAAACTGAAATAACGTATTATGTGAACTTAGGTACGCAAATGGTATAAAAAGTCTTGTAAAAATTGAGTCTACATACATTAAATCTTACGCGTGCCAAAACCTAGCATGTACCGCCAGACCTAAAACTTTACCTTACACAGCCAGCCTTAAAATCTAGCTGCACACAGTGATTCTAGAAACCTCGTAGTGGGCAAACAACATTAGAATTTAGTCTCTTTTAATCCTAAGACTTAGAAGTACACAAACAGCCCTGAAAATTCATCGGCACGTAGACACGGAACACATGTACGAGTACTTCTCGTGAGCCAAGAATCGCTTGGCAGGACAATGCGCTCTTATAATTCAGTCAGGAATAACGAGCGGATAAAATTAATACGGGAAGGCACCAATTTTTTCCCCATATTCGGACAGTCAGTTCTATACAAAAGGTATTAACTCTAATTTATTTACCTGTAAACTCATTGAGCACAACATTACTTACAGACAAAATGAGACAGAATTTCAGAACGCAAAAAAAATTAAATTTATTGAATGACAGTATAATTTGATTCTGTCAGAATTAATTAGATCATTGTTTCTGAACAAGAATTTTATTAAGGGTTAAGAAAGTAGTAATGAACGATGTCATAGCAGAAATTGGATAAATGAATGAGAACATTTTTCCACTGCACAGCGATACAAAAACACACACAGTACGTGCATCACCTTACACGAAGGGTAGCATCCGTTTATATCAACGAGGAGTATGTGACATGATTTGAAGTTTAATAAACACACATTGTTCTCATTATCTAATCAACGACGGTTACACTCTCGAACAAATGTTCATATTTACGAGCCAACTAGAGCCACCTAAAAAATGATAAAGAAATTCGTATTATATTTCAGCAACAGGCACACTAATGTCGTTTTTCTTCGCCTGATCAATCACCCAGCCAACGCCAATGAATGCTGCTACGTAAGAAGATACGTCTTTTCTGGCGTCATAATCAAGGGTTCATAAGTCGCTGTCTGGCCGCAATACGAAACTTGGCATCGATCGAGCAGAGGCTATCTCCTCTATTTGGCATCTAGGTTTCACTTATCATTCTATGGAAAAGCTCATAAGTTCTGCAGCTGTCACAATCAGCGCCATAAATCGGAAGTGCATTTCATCACCCAGATAGCATAGCCTTCCTCAAACTGATGCAGGATTGCATCTTCGAGTACTGCTTGCGGCTGCAGTTTCAAGAGGTAGACAATGAGTCAATAAATAGGTTCATCCTCAAGCGTTCGCAACCCTCGACTCAAGAGCCTGACCAGTCGAGTAACTGAAGCAACTCTTTCTAAGAACCTAGAATCCTCGCTCGCTATCAAGAGCTTAGCCGGGAGTTAGCTATCAAACACTTTCGAGGCTTTCTTTTAAGATTGACTGCTGAAACTTCGTGCAGGTCTCACTCTAGACAATGATGAGATCACGATAAAAGTGAAAATCACTTATTTGCTCAAAACGAGCAACGCTATTTATGAAATTGTGTGATGACTTTGCGAAGGAACATTACGAAACATTAACAGAGAAATATGTAGAATCGCAGGTATCAGCATCAACGAGGGAGTAGCAAAGCAATGCCATCATTGAACCAAATAAGTAGGGCATATAAGTAAAGGAACGAGAATACTTCAAGATAAAGTATAAGAGAAAATGAGGAGTCTCTCAGATCTGCAAGCCTCAACCAGACGCCATCACACATGTTCAGCAGCGTCAAGGTGCGCCTGAGTGTAGTATGATTAGGTCATGAGCGCTACAAAGACGTCTCCAAACGATCACATGCATACACGCTCTCTTGAACACACGCTCACGTGCAGACGAGAACATGACTGAGTTAAGGAATCACTCTCTTGCTAATTCACACGCTAAAGCGCGTTATCATATGAACGTTATTATTTTACCGTGGTTGAGACAGCATTTATCACAGTATTTGCCTCGCTTATGTGTTTCGAAGATAAGCATTTACTCGTTTTAGTGTGTGTGTTCTGACAACACACTAGCCGTGGACTCTCTGAGAGACCCGTGATCAGCCCACGCCTTTTAGAGACCTTTTGTCGCACCTTTGACCGCTCGACAGACGAGTCACAAAATTATCATTTTAACCCTATAAGAAACCAGTCATTTTTTTAAGTGAACAAAATGCTATGTAAATTATCATTTATATAATAATGTAATTTTACATCGCACTTGAACGAAACCTTTAGAACATGTGTTGGACTAAAATGATGTGTTTCAATTGAACTTCAGGAACAACAGAGGTTCATTTAGGGTTGAGTGATGAACACTCGAACGTAAATTTATGTTCTGAAGTACCTACTGAAATTGTGTGATATGAACGTTTTTTGGAGGTCTGACTACAGCATGTACAGATCACATTACAGCTTGGGCACAGCACGTACACGACAGAGCGATCATTATTGGATATCGCGAATTCAATGCTACAGTTGGAGGCTAAAAATCTATGAGTGAGAGTTTGAATCGTAATCTAGAAATATTTTTTCTGAACTGTGCACGAAACTCGAAAAAAGTATAATGAAAATCAATGTCTATCTCATAACTTCATGTCAGGCCAAGATGTACTAATTGTAAAAACGGTGCTGTTTTCCTCCATCAATTTTCCGGCCTGTCAAAATTTTCAGTGACTTTAAGTGTTTTCTGATGCGCTGATGAATGGTTCAAAATTGTAGTCGAGGAATCCTGAAGAGGTTAATTTGAGTTTTGTAGGGGCCAAACGCAATAAATCCCTAACTTCCCTGCGTTTTATAACGTTTTTTAAAGAGCTTATTTCATTTACAGAATACAAATTTGTACAAATTAAAATTGAAGTCACTCGAACTAAACTCTTTAGATATGTGTACAACGTAGATAACTTATCTTTAACAGGGAATAAAATACATTCACATCTGAGTTACATTTTCATAATAACCTCTGCTGACAAATACATCATAGCTTTATTTGAGAGGAAAACACGCAAAAATCAAGCAGTAATTCGGCCAAATTACTGACGCGCTAGATTTCAAAATACTTGATTGTTACTCCAGCTCACTAGATTTGATGACACAAAGAAATTTTTGTCTATCGAGAGATATATTAGCTTATTTTACGTTTTATTATTAGCATTTTAGTGGATTTATAATAACTCTGTAACTGTCCTGTCCGAACTCATAAAAATCCACTAAAAATGGTAAATTAAGTGTATACAGCTTGGACCCTTTTGTATTATTTCTCGGTTTTCATCACTAATGTCACACATGCACGTAGGATACAACTGATTCAGATTTTATTTAGGATCCCATTAGAAGTTTAATTTATTTTCTAGCACTGTTTCTAAATCTGGGAGAATGTTATTGTAAATTTTGTCCAATCTAGGATCAATGCAATCTGAGAGAGGCTGGAACTTTGATTGGTTATCGAATATCTAGGTCAAGTTTTACTAGTATATCCCACATTTTCAAGTATTGAACCAAATTTTGAAACTACTCTATTAAAATAATCTACTATTTATGCAATATGTTGTCCTAGTGTTCAAAATAACTATAAATACGAAGGAATTAATAATAGCAACAATTTTATCAATTCAAAACTATGATTACCTAAGAATGCATGCTGTAATAATGAATAGCAAGTACAAAATTTTGATAATAGAAACACAAAATACTTGCATTAGAAACTAGTATCAGTCGTCGATTATAGTCTTATTTTCTTGGGTTGTATTATTGCTAGACATTACTGTGTTGGACTGTGCTCCTCGTCAATCATGTGCTTCAAAGTGCACAATTTCACCCTCAGATTTACTCCGTTTCGAAATTCGCACTCGTATCCCGAACTCTTGAAATTATAGAGAATTTTCGCTCCAACTCGCCCAAATATCGCGGCCGTCTTCCTACTAACTTGTCGAATCAACTTTTAAGCAGACTTGTTATTGCTTGGCGAAGATCGTCAAAAGAAAACTTCGTTCTCTGAGGCCTTGAAGTTTATGAAATTGGGTTTTACGGATTTTAGTGACGTATTGAGGATCGAATAGAAACTACACTCGGTCAAACCCATATACATTGTCTTCTTTTGACTCTCCTCACGTCAATAATCAACGGTAAAAAATTTTCATTGCTGCTTGAGCCCATAAGTGTTGTTCTTTCTTGTTTTTTTTTGTGTTCATAATCTGAGATAAACATTCTTGAATACCAAATTCATGCACATTGTTCTCTTTTGACTTCTTTCATGTGGCTTATCATATTGGAAAATGTTCGTGATCATTGATCACAGTGTCATGGTTGATCTTTCAGGCTCTAATAAGAGAGTAGAAATACATGAAACTCGTTCAAGAAATAAAATAATTCAAACAATTTCAGAGACATGTTGTATGAAAACTTTACCAAATAATTTTTATTTGTTTATTAATTAGAACTTACCAAAGTTTTGTCTCTTTGGTGACATTATCGTTGAGAGAGCGAGCCCATCTGTTGCCAACGATGTGAATCTCGGTCGAAAGTGCGACCCTGCTTGGTTAAATGAAGATTTAAAAGCTTAAGATCCCTAATCTTCCTTTCATTTGTCCTCAACTAAACTCACAAAATAAAGTTCCTGCTCAGGAAATGACGAATTTTAGTAAAAGACAAAAATTGTGATTCCATAAATAACTTTTAGTGCTAAATTATTTACAGCGTTAAATTATCATACTTATATTTCTTCAAACTTTTTTCATGAATTTTAGACAGAAATCGTCTGAATAGGAATCACTAACTCCCGAGGTAAAAATGGTAAACACTGGCATTAACTAAAGATCCGGTTGAATAAAGCGATCACTGTAATCATCTAATTTATTGTCACAAGTACAAGAATCGAGTCTGATAATCTGTCTAAGTTGCTTTCATTGCTTCGCCTACTTACATTAATTGCCCTTCTGAGTAGAAAATAAAAACTTTTACTTCTCTTATATCAAGAATATAAGACATTCATTTCTGATGGGATGAACCATTCAGCTACCATTCTATTTTATAGTGTTTATTCATCACTCAAGATTAACTTCAACTAGCAATATTATTCGAAACAATTTTCCTCTGAAGCAGAATTTGGGGAACAAATTATCTCAAGTTTCGTTCACCTCATCAATGATCCAACAGCAGCAGAGCATATTTGTTAATGAAGTTTAGCATCGTACGAACGTCTATAAACCGATTATTTTTCTTTCGAGAATCGTACAAGTTCACATAATTGAGCTCATTATTTTAATGTATTCGTTATAAAGCCTGTTTGTGAGAGCTGTTGCTTGATAATGTGACAACGGACACAAGAAACAGCCAGATGGAATGTCCTCTTCTTTACATCGTTTCATAACGGTTTTTTCCGTAGCTGGTCTGTTTTCATTGGCATTTGGAACAACTCCAAGTACACCTGCTGATACCAAATCGGTTCCAAATAATTCAAAAGTAACTGTAAACCTATGTTTTTCTAGACATTACAAAATACATTTCCTGTTCTCTGAACACGTACTGGCTGTTTTACGCTTGAATGTAAATGCTCAAGAAAAAGTTATCCTCGCATACACGTTTACCTCATCCTTATTGACTGAGACAGCCAGCCAGAAACAAGTGGAATAAGGGGACTCGAATGAGACTGCCGCCAACTCTCATCTCACTCTGTCAGTTTCAGCTGCAGAAATAAAACGTTATGGTGACTGTCGAGATGAAGATTTGCATTCAACCGCAAGCTACTCACTCACAGTTTTGCGTCCAATGCAGATTTTCAGAAGGTGCTGAAAAGTGAAGCTAAAGTCTTTTTGAGAGCGAGTTTAGCTGGACTTTTTCCATGGCTACTCTATTTTAGAACTGATTAATAGTTGTTCAGTCATTTTTGATCAGTGTTTCCACCTACTGATATAAGTATAAAAAATTATTATATGCGCTGGACAACCAATATTAAATTCTCAAAGTGTGGCCTCAACAGCCAGTTTATTGGTTCATAACATTTTTCATTACGATTTTGAACAATGTGGAACCCGAAAAATAATTTCTTTTGTTGAGTTATTTGGCCGAGCAGAGCCTGTATTTACTGGCACTGCAAGGGCAAGAGATGTGTCGAAATTGCTCTTCACAAGTGTGTTAACAAAATTATCGCTGCTCCAAAATACTTTTTTAATTTTATGAGAAAAAAGTCAGGTAAAGATAAGAATATTCATTAAATATATTTGTCGATTTTGTTCGTACTCTAATTCTTTCTTCGTTCCATGCTAGGTCGAAGGAATACTGAATTATGTAACCTCTACATTATTAAAATCTAATTTTTTCTGTTAATCACAGGTTCCTGTTTTCTATTTTACACGAGAATTGAAGAACCAAACAATTGTGAGGCACAGATAGACGAATTACTGTTAAGCTTCAATTCGAATCTTTACCCCCCAGCTCCTCGTAGCTTACCTGCAGCAATTTAAGCTTTAATTCGGTAAACTATAATTCTAAATAAAATTTCCCAAAGGCTTTCTGTGGTAATACAGTATCCCTTAATGACCCTCGTATGTAGCGTCTTCAGCTCCCTAATGTCTTCTGTGAGTTTCCTCACCAGCACACCAGTAGAAGTTAAATTTCGTGGTGTAACTCACCAGTTTTCTACTAATGAGTTTTTCTGACTAATTTTCTCGAAATTAAGGTTGATGAAAAGATTCAAGTGAACAGTTGCATATACTATATATCTTCGAATATAAAATGACTAATTGAAGCCGAATTCAACGCCATTTTTGAACCTAAACAATTGATAGAAATCTGTATCTTTGAGCCACTTTTCGCGACAAAAACAATACAACTGGTTACGTATTCCACATTCAAGCAGATTACATCCACTCATTTACTCGTCTTCTTAGCACCTTGATTCATTCAGTAGCTTGAAACTTATAAAACGGAACTAGTAAACGGAAATTAAAACCCCTGGTACGGTATTTTACATCAAACGCGAACGATGCTAAAACAAGTTTGTCGCTCTGGAAGCCGTGTCCGCGTGGTCGCCAGTATAATTGCCTATGAACTTACTACTGTCAGACTTCAAACGTAGTCCAGCTGCGTTTGCCAACAGATCTACAAGTACTTCAAAAGTGCAGGACTCATGGCCTGTACATTCAGCCGTATTAGGCTCAGTAAAAATTCAACCTGATTGCCAACTCATATTATAGAATAGCATAGTCTTCAAAGGCGGTCAGTTGAGGATGAGCCTCATTTGTACACTCTCATTAAGCAAAAGCAGGCCTCTTGGATGCGGGTGAGAAAGAGACCCATGAGAATACTTTAAGTTGATGCTCTCAATGCATAGTTATTTGATCACTAATTGGCAGTGTAGTTAAAGGTATAATGGGAAAAGAAAATCAGGCATAAATCACATTCAAGGAGGTGCATTATGCCTATTTTACGAATTTTTTTAAGACGATGTTGCATTCTTAAATGTGTTTCAAATTTTACGACATATTTTAATATTATTATTTTCTCTCTAACTTGACAAACCAAAATCTCGTACATCTGAAATTAATGCTTTAGAGTTCGAAATACAAGTTTAACTCTCTCTTGAAATACATCGAAACTCAAGTAGATTCAATGTATTCTTTTCAAAAAAGTTAGTGCCTGCCAAACCACGATATTGGTGCGGCGTTTAACTATCGGCTGTTTCATGCCTACTAGAACTTAATCAAAATCTGACAACGAAGTTTCCAGAGTATGAAGCAATTGGAATGAGCTAATGAGACTCGGCCTCATTAGTGTCAGTCGTTGGTGGGATGCACGGCCCATGTAGTGCAACTCAACTTTATTTTACATATTTGATAGCGAGTGAAGCTCCAGAGACACGAAATGGGAAGCCACATTTGCATGTTTTTTCATACTGTGTGATTCAGTTTACACGCCGAAGAACTTGACCTCCACACTGAACTGACTATACCCAGCTGGGCTCGAGAGCATATGCACTATGTAAGTAATGTCTGCTCTCAACACTAGCTTATTATTAGAATGTAAGTATACAATTTTTTAGCAACAAGGCATGAAATCGTCAGCCGTTATCCAATCACGCTGAGGAAGATCAACGAGGATGGTTCTTAAAGCTTGTACAGTTGAGCTTGTCTTCCATTTCTTTATTTTCTTTATTTTCTTCCCAGTATTTTTGTGCACGAAACTACTGTTGCATTCATCACTTTTAAGTGACGCTCTAGAATTGCTATCATAGCTCAGATGTTCCTACAAGTCGTGTCTCGGTTCAAATTTTCCGCGAGTACAAGTCTGCTCGTGCACCGCAATTTTTGGAGCCTCGTTTAATAATAAATTATCCTTTGAGCATAAGGTTATGTTTCATCTTCTGTTTCAAATCTGATCAAATCCTGAAGATCTCCATAATTCGTTGTTTATTGGCAATAAATGTGCTCACGATTTTCTTCTTTCCATTTTGAATGCAATTAAATTTGCAACAACAATTCGATGCCACGTTCATAAGCACGAAGCTCCTTTAACCCAACTTTGTTCCTCTACTTCGATGAATCCTAGAATCTTTTTCATCATATTGTGAAATACTCGAGTAATAATTTACTACGGTTCTATATTAGACAAAAAGTCTTATTGTTCTGTACTGGTTTACTTTCCTCTGAAACTCATCACACGTTTTTCAATGGAACAGATTGTTATTCAACTAGAGCTTTCACATTGAAGATAAAATTACTGAAACAATTTGAGTTTGCATAGTCATATTCAGCTCTGATATTATTGGGAGTACTTATTTTTTTGAAGCAACTCCTAAAACAAGAGAGCATGAATTTCTATTCGAGTGCTGAATGATTCGAACGTGTCGCCTTGAAGCGAGCGAATAAATGAGTTGATGTTCTCTAGCAATGCAAAAATCGGTATTCTATTACATGGGTAAAGTTTTTGGTAGCTAATGCAAATTGAATGTTAGAAGCATGTCCTCCTCATGCTTCCGAAAATTAATACAAAATTTGAAACATCTATAACATTTTGGCTTGAGTGATAAATAACATTGTGAGATAATTTCCGTGTCTAAAACACATGATGGAAGTTCATTCATTGATGTTTAACGAGCTGGTTTACACTCTGAATCACCCTCCAATACGTTGAATGGCTATACGTATAACGGTATAAAAAATATGATCGGGTGTGACTATCACCCGTAGAGAATTAAATACATTTTTCATCGCAGTACAAAACCACAAGTGACTTAATTTGATACGAGGGCATAGCCTTGCTTGGTAAAAGAGTGGAATTTTACCTATGCTTTCACAGGAATCAATAAGGGAAAATAATTAAGACAATATTCTATGTTTGAGTATTTCTAAGCATCCCACATCCGCAATATTTTGTACAGTGTACACGATCATGTCCCTGAAATCGTACATACAGCCTACGACAAAAAGTTAGTTTAACTCCACATAAACGTTCATCCTCATGTAAAACTTATGCCACTGTGAACGAACGACCTTTGGCTGTGGTCAACAGAAAATTTACTTTAACTTTGTAGAAATCCGATTACTTGTATTGTCAGGTACGTATACACTATTCTCAGCTCATGGATGCATTTATCGTGAGTGCAAAGCTATAAGCATTATTCAAAAACACGTTTATTGTCTATCATCACATGCTGTACTTCAATTAATATCCCTTTTCATGACAGTGTTAGAGAAGGAGTAAAATACATGAAAACAAATCATGTTCTGGAACATATCCTCTAAATGCTCGAGTATTGTTGATAATCTTTGTCGTGCTACAGTGGCTTTTAAACTCTACAAATGAAGTGTTAAATATTTTATATTCAGATTCTATCCAATGGCATTCAGTGTCTTTTCCTGCCCACATAGAAAACAAAATACAAATCATGATCCTATTTTCACGCATGTAAACCTTTGTGAGTAAAAATAGACATATCGTTGTTGTTATAATAATATTCTAAGCAATATTTCTGAAGCCAAGACTATGTATGCATGTTTTTATCTCATAATGAGTCAGACAAGTTAATTTTTATATCTAAATTAATACGGTTGCGCGTTCTTTCCTTAGTTCGATTGTCTTGCTCTCGGTACAATCTCATTCATTCTGTAGCCGTTGCCATTCTTTTCCTGTACGTAGTGGCTAAAATTTAAGAACTGATTTGTAGCAACAACTGACAAAATGAAGAGTTATGAAATAAAGCTGCAACAATATGTATTTGAATTCGTACTCATGAGCAATATAACCTCAATATAGAAATCTATGGAATTCCGCCTAACTAATACTCAAAGCATAATACCCCAATCTGCAATGCAAGCGCATTCAATTTTATTGATATTTTTTGTGAAATGTTAGATCACGGATGGCCAATGAAGATGCATTACACGGATATTATTTGACTCATATTTTTTCCTGTACTCACATGCTCTTCTACACTTTGTAGCACATCTGCTCCTGTACTTGATTTTCAATAAATTTCAGTTGTTACTTTCTGAATAATAGTTTTACATTTATGCACTGACATCCAATAACATACGAGAAATAAGAAGTTCGCGTTAAGAACGAGGTAATGTGTAATACATATGAAATGTTAAAGGTATACGTTTATGTACTAATAGTGTACGCACATTTTAGAGTTGATAAAATCACATATCGGAGGGATTGCAAGGGTCTTTCTGGTATAATTATCTTCTTCGACAGTGTTATGCTTTTCATCGTGTGGTTCATAACTACTGTGGCATTTCAACAGTGGATTAGAGTGGCCAACATCATACTATATTCGTCTCAAAATATAGAACAGCCTATATTTGCCTTACACTTCGTATCGAATGCGTACTTATCGAAAATAGGTACTAAAAACATTTCAACCACGGAGTTCTGATTTAATCTGATTGGATTAAAGCGCTAACATGAGCACTCGTGGTTTCAATTTTACCTGCGGTTGCCAAAAATTTCTCAAATATTTTTATGTGAATAAACTTCAAAGGCTCATGTTTATTCTGAAAGCGTTAAGGTTCATACAAAAATTGATGAGGTGTTCCTTATCAAAATTATCAGAGCAAGCTAAGAAGCTTCAGTTTAGATTCTCATCAGCGAGGTGATGGAGACATAGATCAACTCATTACATTGGCGTGGATCAGCGCATTGGTTTGACGTTCATCAGCCCTTGTTTGGACATGGATTTACCCATTGACGTAGATTATTTCGTTGGCTTACACCTGCGTCAATTACACCATTCCAAACTGCAGTCATCGTTTCAAGAACTTGCAGAGAGCTTTACTCGAACAAAACTTTGTCATCTCGTTCATATATGAGTTCATTTAAGTTAGGGAGAGAAGCATATTCGTGATAAAAACGCATGAAATAGCTATGAAAATAAGCCAAATCAATTCCCGTCTGTAGATGTTATATCTTGCATTTGTTTTGATTCTAATGACCTGTTTTCCACAGATGTCCAAGAAGAAGCCTAAGCTGGCTAATTTAAAAGACTCAAATAAACACAAATATTAAATGCTTCTACATCAAAATGTTAAAATAGATTTTAAATTAGTAACAGCTTCATTTACTCGTCAATCAAACAAACAATGTTTTTCGAGTCATTCTCATATAATGTTAAGGCATAAACACTCACTGCAACGAAGTAATACAATTAACGCAACAACGTAGTCGTCTCCTCATCATAAAACACCCCTGCATTTCTCTCAGTTATATCAGTCGACTATTTCACAAAATCAAGTTCTCTTTTGTGCCAGCATAAAAAATCAAAACACACAAGCCAGAGCATGCAGTTGATAATACAAATATGAATACTTTTTCTTATGGAAGTGCACATGACGATGCGGCTTATCATACTATTTTGCTATTCTCATGCAATTCGATTCCTAACAGCATCGTATTGACAGGTCAGATTCTTAGAAGATATTGTAGAGAACGAAGACACTAATATTTACGTAGCTACTTCTAAAAAATCAGTTTCTCCGTGAACTTTGTCTATTTGCTTCATCACAAATCTTTCTCGCAAAAATCCCAAATATCATACATGATACATTAGTGATGCACCAATCATATATTTTAATCTCTGTTCTCCCAGAATGCACCATTGCAACAACAGAGACAGTTTGTTCACTACCTCTGCAGCAGGAATAGACGTTATTAACTGGCCATCCGTAACGAGTTACTTTTAAGCATCACTTTTAATTAACACAAAGCTAAGGTTCTTTCAGTGCGAGAAATTCTTGCTGTCAGCTGGTGCGAGATCTTCAATGGGTCTTTTCATTGAAGAAATTCTTGCCTTCGAATATAACGAGTGGAGCTAATGAGCATATCAATAGTGTGCGGCTCTAATAAGAAGGCAGTAGCATTATAAATAAGGACGGCAGGGTAGGTGTGTGCAGTTTGCACTGTGCAGACTGAGGTTGAGGTGCCAACACTGTTATTACTAACACACTTACTCACGCCCGTGCACCGCACATTACAACGCTGAAAAGTTTTAATTGCTACTCATCTCGAACATGCGTTTTACGTTATTATGAACAGATTTCTCGAATACAGTTTTAAAGGCTTATCTGAATTAGAGATAGTATATCAATCAATATTAATCAAATAAACGTATGTAGTTACGGTTTTTACACCCTCACAAATTATCTTCTAAGTTCAGTACGCTGGCAGTTAACAAATTTTTCAATTTCCTTGTAGCCCTTCTGGAAATTCATTTTATTTGTTCTGCAATACAACAGTAATATTAGAAACCTGATACTGATGAAGTAAGCAGCAAATTTTGTAACTGAAATCGAATCCAACAAATTAATTCAGAAGCCCAAATACCAGCAACAAATATTGTTTAACAATTGCAGGCACATGTTGCAACTGATTGTATGTAGCAACTGCACTTACATATATCAGCTGATTGCATCTAGCAACAGTAAACACATGCAACAACTGATTGTAACCAGTAACTGCATCAACTGAGTCTTGAAACTGCAATTAGCTGCATGAAGCGTATGCAGTAATTTTAAGCAGATGCAACAAATGAGGTAGTAATTGTAAGCAGATGCAACAAGTGAGGTAGTAATTGTGAGCAGATGCAACAAGTGAGCATGACAACTACCAGCGTATGCGTAGTATTTTTAAGGATGTACACGTTACATGCTATGATTTATGTATATTCATAGCGGTGAAAAAAGCACGAAGAAAACTCAAAGAAACAGAAAAAGTGTTGCGTCAGCGGGAAGAGCTGAAGAAAGTTTTGTGCTTTCAGGCTTTCTTTTTAAAGCACAGAGGAAGTTTGGGGTCAATTAGCCATCTTGCAATTTTAAGGTTTTTCTCAGAGAGTTCAAAGTATTTTTTATTGGTTTTCATTTTTGTTGTTCGTTACATAATTTCGTAACTATCAAAATAGAGTATCTTAATTTAAAGAAACTAAACATTCCTCTGATTAGTTATTGATAAGAGCAAATGAAATAAATAAGGAAATAAATTTCTGTGTACACTTTAGAAGAGCTGTTCCCAGAACTGCTTTCGAAGTAGTCAAATACAACCCAAGCAGCAATAATTACAATCAAGCTTTTGCGTGCTTGATGAGTGATTGCAGAAGTGCCGTGTGTGGAGACAAAAATATGGAGAATTTCTTTGATTCACCACACATATATGTATGATACATATATATTTATCTACCATATTATATATATATATAGATATATATTATACATATTACATATATGAATCATACGAACTGCGATTCCTTCAAAAAGTTCGGTTACTGAACTTTTCAAATGAATAACATCCTAAGAGGAGAGAAAGTTTCGTGTCCTCTCGATACGGACGTAAAGAACACGACTTAACGTTGGTTGCTCGCCCCATATGCTGTCGAAGCTCATGTGGGGAAAGAATTATTACAATTTTCTTACCCCCACACTGCACACAATGAAAGTTTCGTTGTTCAGGAGATCGAGCCTATTAGAAGAGGATTTAAGTTCATGATTTACGATCTTTAGTTCCAGGTCATGCGTTTGCATTATGGAAAATGCTTCCATGGACTCCGGGACTTCAAATCTAAAATAGGAAATATAGACTCAGCACGTTTCAGTTGTTGGTCTCTGTATCTCGTTGTGCTCTAGATGAGACACTGATACGATACTCTTTTGAGTTTTGGCGAAGTATGTTATTTTGTGAAACTGATTTTGACATATTATCAGAAAATATTTAGTCTCTATTCAAACTCATTGATGTTTTATAAGGAACGTCGAAAGTAGGATTCTACTGTTCTCCTGTATTTTGCCAGTAAACAGAATATCTTCAAGCAATGGTTTCCGAGCACAAATTTGGTTTTCCATGCCATATAAGACTATTTTTAAAAGTATTTAGGAGTCGCCAAGGACTCAATTAGAAATAATTACCCCAAATTAGAGCTCTCTCTCAGGCTGAACAACTCTTGCGCTTTTTGGAAGGTCATTACTATCACTGTTGAGTTCATCACTACTAGCAAAAATGTTCTTGAGGAAAAAATAAGTGCAATTTCAGTGATGTGGCTTACTGCTCATATCAATTTGTGATATTGACTTCGGAACTTTAATGGCTGGCGGAATATTGAACGAAAGCTGCTCAAAATGATGTCTCTGGGGCAGCTTGGCTGCAAATTGCAGTTCCCAAAATTGTAGAAGTTGAGAACTAAGTCCACACTTAAAAAGTTTGATCTGTCAAAGATCTCAAACCGTGTTACGAAAGGCTAACTTAATTCAGCTATAAAAGTTTGGCCAAATATAATTATGGAGCAAAAAACAGAAACTGAACTTCTATTATTGGTCAGTAGGGGTAATTGTTAGACTTAAAAAATTTTACTTCCTTAACTTTATCAAGTGTTCCAATACATCACTTCGAAATGAATGTACTGTAGCATTTTGGACTGATGGCGATAAAAGCTGACTGCTTCATGGTGGTACGATTGAAAGTTAGGAACAGCAAATGAATAAGAGTTAAGCACTGACATATGTACATACCTCAACTAAGCGGGATTTCTACTTTGACGCAATTCCGACACCTCAATGGCAGTTCTATAGTTGACGTTTTGTCGTGAATGTCATTTCATTCATTTGCATGAATGTCAAATGACTTTCTCTAGTTAGAGTGTGTAATAGGAAAAGTGGACGCGTGAGTAAATTAAATCTATGGGAGTTTCTCGGCGCATTTCGGAAACATGTTTTTAATATAATTAATTCTGCCCATGAAGGGCCTGACACTAATCAAAAGAACATTAGAAAAGGAACTGGTGTGCCTTCACGTCAACTAAACTGATGGGACAATATTGAATTATCAAATCCCACACATTAATATAGTGCTAATATGAACTAACTTGGACGTACGCAAAGGGAATTACAATTCTCTCTTAGTTTAGAATGTTACTCGGAACATCAAAACATAATTGATTAAGAACGTAAAACATCATTGGAATTTTAGTGTGTTTAACTTCACATGGTCGGTGATCCACACGCATCCACATTATCATACATAATATTCAAGTTCTTTACGCTTCATGTCTCAGAAGTTAATTTAAGAAAGTCTCACCTACACATGAAATCACCTACGCCCACAGCAAGATAATTGTCCCGTTGGTGTTCTTAGTTGATCCATTTCACCAATGGACAACTTCTTTGTTCGTCTTCCAAAAATTGCTGACACGTTTAAAACCTTGAGAGCCTTTGGTCAGTATTTGCACTTTAATTACAATCGAGCCATCATTATTCACTACGCGTTAGCCAACATCTCACATATTATACTACATTAACGAAGCATAACCCCCACACATTCCACTTGTGACCATACACTAACTCATTAAGGGAACTCAGTAGCACGGAAAGCAACATTTTTCTATGTGAAATTCCCTCACCTGTGAAAATCTCTCAATACACATTGCACAACATGCGTGTTTTAACCAAATAGTGTTCACACCATTGAGTCATGAGCTAGCTCATCCATCAAAGAATCCATTCACTGAATTGTGGTATTTCCACCCTGAAGTCTGCAGGAAGACTAATGTTCCACAATGTTATTCCTTCTGTAAAACGAAAGCTTTCATTTTTCATATATTTCTTTGTTTATACCTCCAGAACAGCACCTGTTGCTCGTGGATGGGCGCTGTGTAGTCACGCAGAAGGCCGTTGCTCTGTGGTAGTTTTGTGAGGCACGCTCGTGACAGTACATGGCAGTGTGGGCCCATAAGATACGCTCAATATGTTCACTGTACTCTGTATTTCAAAACATCAGCACGCGCCTGTCGCAAGTGCTCATATGATTCTAAAGATCTTTTTCAAAAGGTTGTTTCCCAAGCTATTGGAGTATAGAGAATATAGAACTTCGTATTATGTTCTTGAACTATGGGATTAAAGATTAAAAATATGAATTCTAGATTGACAAAGCTTTCACTTGCTTAAAATCATGTTCATTCTATTCATACGGAAATAGAGTTGTATTTAAAATAGAGGCCTCATTATATCTATTTTCTCATGGAAACCACTTAAAAAACTTTTGTTCCCACAATTTTTTAATTACTCGCAAAAGTTCATCAAATTATACTAGCATCTAGGAGGTATGAATAACTTAACAAATTTCTCCCTTAAACTCTGATGTGTTATAGAAACATCAAATCAAAACCTTGTCTCTGCTCTGATAAAATCGATGTAATCAAGAAGACAAAAATTAAGCCTCGATAACAAATATTTTGAGAGAGGAATATGCTGAAATATGAAATATTTTAATTTGTAATTTAATATCCCGCTAATTTGAAAATGTTTTGTTCCCCTATTGAGGTTCCCCTCCCATTCGATATTGGCATGCTAAGGGAGCAGATCGTATGTCAGATCATTGCAGTACTGCACAGCAAGTTTTCATTTATTCTCAGGTCCCGTGATATTTCATTACAACTCAGAATAATAGGCGAAACTCTTTCTAAAAGATCAGTTTGTGACTATAGGAACAGCTTTGTTGCTACGAGCATCGAATAACGTCCACCGTTTTTACTACATACCTTGTGTACACTATATAGATACATCGAGTCACAGCAGCTCTATCTAATAGACATGTTATTGCACAGCGTCTTTGTTCATCGTGTTATGAAAACACTTCAATTGTCTGTATGCACATTTGTAATGTCTAATTCAAATTAAGACGACTGATAGAGTGTGGAAGAGTTTTACTTTGTACAGTTCTATCCTATTTCTTGAAATCTCATACGAGTTTAAGCTCATTACAAAACTATTAAAGTACTGATTTTTAATTTTATATGAATATTTCATTTAAAAGGAGCATGGACAAAGTTTTATTCATTCTAATTAACTAATTAATCGCTGATTTTTTGAGTTCTGTGATACTTATATTTCGATGACAAGACATCCACTGTGAATGTTATATGACCTTGATATTACCCCTCTCGGTTATATTATACGTAGAGACACGCATTAAAATTGAGGAACATATCAATGCTGTTTACTGCATGTGAGCCACATTCGCAGCTGTTTTGTAAAGCTTTATTAGCCCAGTTGATTGGTTGTAAAACCATTGAGAAGGACGTTAAATTGCGCTAAAAGTACTAACGCTGCTAGACGCCGAGTAGCAAATCTGTTGGTCCCTTCATATTCTTTTAAAATATTACTTCAACAGTTGGGCCTTAAACTTCTTGGCGCTACTAATCCTAGAGTAAATTTTGAGGCCAAAATATTTCTTCAAACATCTCCCCCATTCGTATGTTTCACAAAGATTGAAAGATATCCTGAAGAAAATCAATCCATTTCAATGTACTCCACAAAATATATATGTATTGCTCATTTCAAAGCTCATCCCAGGGTAAATTTTCCCCACAGTGGTTTGCGTTTCTGTCACAGCTTTTTCTACAATATTTGCAACAAATAAATGGACATTCCCCTAAAGGATTAGAATTTTAATCCTTTCAAAATAGTAACGCGTGTAAATATCGTCCCGCTGCATATTCATTGCCACCCAATAGGGACCAATGCACAGACGAGCGTGTAGGAACGAATAATGCTTTTTCGAACGTTCTCTTTAGAATTGTATTGAATTTGGTCTGAAAAAGCGAGATCTTTACGATATGCTTCAGTAAGCACACCCCTCAATTTCTTTACACTGCCCATTAGTGTCATCGTTCAAGACATGCTCACGCGAGACTTGAATGACTCGCACGCAGTTCACTGGTAAAAGTTATGGAGCGAACGGAATTAATTTTGAATGGTGTATTAACGATATGGCACTCCCTACCCCTTACAAAAATGCAGCAGAATCAAAACTTTACGAATTTCAAAATGCAAAAAGTCACGTAGTGATTAAAAATGCATGATATAAATGTGATGTGGGTATTAATTGAATTAATTAGTGGGAATATGAACTACAATAAGAAAGTTGGTGGCATAAAACATGGTAATACAATAATGGCAGTACAGAAGATGTAATGCCAAAGAGTGATTCAAAAATAGTGATGCAAAGCGTATTGGTACCAAAGATACAAGTGGAAAATATAATGATTGAGAGACAGCGATGTAAAATATGGTATTGAAGAGGGAAGCGATGAAACAGACAGCGGTGCATAAAGATGGTGATGCAAAAGTTGTCACTTCAAATTACGGTGATGCATTAAGTGGTAATGATGGTAGTTTTGAATGATCGTGTGATGACAGAACTTCTACTATCGCACCAAAAGTAGGAGTTCAAGGCAGAATTCTTTGATAACTATAGTTCAATGAACGTTAATGACTGTAAGTAAGACGATGTACAGCGTATACACTCTAACTCGTTACTGCCTAGTAGTTCCATGAAAGATGTCTTACAAAACAAATTACTGGAATGATTGTCCGAAAGCACGCCTCTTATGCATCACTTATGGTCTTAAACAATTCAGTCGGTCGGTGCCGATAAGAAAAGATACAGCGGAGAGTTTAGCACTGCCGGAAGAGTAGAGAGAAAACGAAGATGGAATGAAGAGGTAAAAAAAAGTAATGGTAATACAAAGATGCGCTTGGCACATATGATGCAAGCAATGGAGGGTTGTCATATTGATTTACTTGGGGGCTTGTATATTGTATACTTGAAACCACCAGGACTTTAGACGAGTGAAATTTCACCGTGCTTCAATGATTTCATGAACTTCTTTGAAGTTTGAAGTACTGCACAAAAAAACGACGCAGCTTACGATCCATAACGTAACTAGAAACTAAGGGAGAATAGTGAGACGGTGGCTGAACATTGTGTATTTCGGAACTGAGGGAGAATTGTTTGTGTTCGAGCTTTAAAAATGTTTGTTCTGTATTTTAGAGGTCTGCTTTGTGAATTTAAGGTGTAGATACAGTTCTGTGTGAATAGATCTCATGTTTTCCATGTTCTCTTCGCGTACTCAGATAATGTAATGTTGATAGGACGTAGGTTTTAAAGTACGACTTTTGCGTATGTTGTAGTCGTAACAGTCAGAGTTGATGATGTATTTTGTGGTTTGGTTCTGTACGCGTTGAAGTAAAGTTATGGACGATGGTGAGTGTGGGGAGTGGGATTACTGGGTGGATTAGAGCCGAACTTACGAAGGCTTTGTACAATTTGTGTTCACTGTCGAGGTGCTATTTGAAGCGGCATTATTAGCAGATATAGGGTTAGGGTTACTCATTATTTCATGAGTGGTGTGTATCCCTTCTAAAAAGTTAGAATGATTTACCAATTTAATATGAATTATTGTTTATTCTACTTTTTTAATTACAGGCTTATGAGGTGTACCAAATTCTTCTTCAATCTAATTAGAGCAATGATAATAAACTTAATAATTTCACTCAATAGTAAAGTGTGGTACGGTCCCACTCAAGACGACCACGGTATCTAAAACACTGACAGGCTTGGTATGGTGAGCTAAATTTGGAATTTCTGTACCAGAGCAAAATGTCTCATTCAGGCTGATTTTCTGATGAAGGAGAAAAACTATGAGGTACACGTAGCAATATGTAACGAATAAAATTCGTTTGACTGTTTTTAGTTCGCTTGGTAAATCTCCTTACTAGGGAGATTTGATTTTATCAGTATCATTCCTTTTCGTATCTCAAAACTAAACTGAAACTTTTTACGTGGCTCATGGAAATACACTTCACTTCGCAATCTCACTTAATTTTTAAAACTCAATTTCCATTCGTTTTCATTGTTTTATTAAAACTTTTTGGAAACCAATAAGGCTAAATTTTTATCTTGACCGATAGAAACTTTACATTATACCTATTTACTGCAAACCATTCACCTATATTTTAATTTTGTACGACGTGGAGAACTAAATAGAAACGAGAATTAGGTTATTCTGCATCATCAGCTGCTCGAACAGCCCGATCCAACAAGGAAAACTTCGAACCAAGTACTCTGCTGTGTTGTGATAAACTCTTATGATATGTCTGAACGATTTACATTAGAAATTGGTTTAGAGATTGAAGGTACAAGTAACCTAAGAATTAAGTAGCTCGAGTCAGTGCTTGAGCAAACAAAAACGCCTCACACGTAGCAGGTCTGCAGCCTGCCTCACTTTGCATGCAGACCGCGTTTGATGGACCGCCTCTCCCGGACGACCGTCTGGCGTGCAGGTGTTCATGCGAGCGTAGCAGCAACTGTTCTTGTCCTGTTTTAAAGAAGCTTCTTTTTTATTTGGATTGATAACATCAAGTGTTCAAAGTGCTGAGCCGCTTTCACTGATTTCTAGAGTTGCGTAGAGTTTATGGTAGGGTTTCCTTTATGCAACTTAGGCGATCCCTCCTCGTGAAACACGGACGATTGGATGTACTTAAATGAATATTTAAATGTACTGTATTTTGTAAACGAAAACTGTATCTTTATGCACTAATGGCCCTATGTGTGCTTAGTGTTTTTGTACCAATTCCACCATCACCACTCCAGGCATTTCCTTGTCGGTAAGTTGGGAGTTGGTGAAAGTAAACCTTCTGAAATTAGAAAAATAGTAATGTTGTATTTGCAAGAGAACATCATATCATGATGAATTTCAAACAACATCCGTACCTTAAAAAAAATAGGTAATCGAGAACGTTGAATTAATCGACAAGTAAGTGATACAGCGAGTCTGGTTATTCGTAAGTGATGTCTTTTGTATGTCTTTGGATACTCCTAAAACCAACGCCTCGCGTTGCAAGTGTAATCTAACAAGAATTTACGCTTGAAACGAGCGAATTCTAACAAAAATTTTCCCTAATAACGAGTGCATGCTAACAAGAGTATACACTTGCAACGAGTTGATTCAAACAAGAGGATACACTTGTAATAGGAGTAGGTTCTAACAGGAATATCCAGTATCTCTCAGGTGGTATGTATGGTAACGTAAACTCGTGATGTGTCAATTCAATTTGCGACTGAGAAATTCTGCGGGTTAAGGTCCCGTATTTCAGAGCACGCATGCAGCAGGAAACAGGTAACTGCTGCACTTGAATATCGCATACAAGATCAAATGAAACCTCAATCAGACAATTATTCTAGAATTCTGAAATTGTATTTCAGCAATCGTGCATTGAAAACGACTGTAGTGAAAAGTTCATTTAATGTATCAATGTTCAAGCCGCAATTAATATTGTTTTTGGTAAAAACTGACTTAATGATAGACTTTTAAGAAAGGAGTGGTACGCTTGACAAATGGTCAATATAGGCATTAGTACTTAGCATTATGTTGAAAGATCATTATTGAGGAATAAAGCTGGGGGTCATCAACATCAAAATTTCAACGACATTGAGTGTCGTGTACAAGAGGAATAAGAAAGCTCGGCACTAAAGAATAGCTACAGCACCTAATAATGCGTGTATGCAGTATCAAAATGCACCGTTCAAATGCCGTTCGGAGTTTTCAGCGATAGAACGAGATACAGGGTGTAACTTTAACGTAGTTTTAAAGTATAGCGTTGGCATGTGACAGACTCGTGCAATGCTGTGGTGCTAACGGTGCACTTTACTCATCAAAGAAACGAGAATAGAGTTTAGAAATTTTATCGACGAGACTAAGACGATGAAGATTTTGTGGTTCGATGGAGAGATTATGCAGTGTCGTGTGACGCAAAAGTGCGAGCTAACTTGCATTTACTAAATACAAGCCGGGGTTAATTTAAGAAGCTTCTACGTTCCACACAAGTTATTCGCACCATTTAAGGCTACTTAACAATATTAACATTTAGCTCTCTTGATAAGACTACAGGGTGTTCACTAATTAACGTTACAACTTTTAGAGCCATGTTTATTAAGCAAACAAATGTATACAGATGCAAATTCAGTACATAGTAGTTAAATACGTGATAGTTGGAAATTAACACATTATATTCAATATACCCTCATTTGCGTCGATAACAAGTTGAAGACGCTTAGATAATGACGCATCAAAGTTTGGAGATGTGTAGCGGATACATCACTTTGCAGTAAGACCCAAATGGCACAATCGACATAATTCATGGCTCACGATGAAGAAGTCCATTTCTCCTTCGAAATGATTTTGGAAACATTGGATGCCAACCCCGCATGTGTTTTCTTAACTCCATGTATGGGTGCCCAGTCGTTCTGAAATGACCACAGGCGTTTTTTTGAAATTATTTGCATCCCGAGGCAACAATGATTCTGCAAGAATGTCGTTTCAGTAACTTTCTTGATTAATTTTGACCCCTTCTACAAAAGCCAATGAACTTTTTCCGGTTTCAGTGGTCGCTGCCCAACCCATCACTGACGCCTCTCCTTGTTTCGTAATGACGACCTGGGCGTCAATTTCACCAGTCCCAGACCAAAATTGATCATTTTGTACAGTAAACTCTTGCATGACAAAATTTTGTTCCGTCACTGATCACGGGGCTCTGGAGTGTGTTTTTGCAGATACGAGAGAGAAGAATTTCAACTTTTGCAAAACGTTCGTCCACAGTTGTCATAGATAATAGCTGTTTTATATGTTTGTAAAGAGAGGTTTAAATATTTTTGTGGACAATGGTAGGAATGGTTTCCGACAGACACATTCTCCTCTTTTGCCAGATTTTTGAGGGTTTTCTATAGGTTTTTTTTTGACCATTTATTTGGTGGATTTGAAAAGCTTTCAGGTCCCGGTAGTTCGAAAATGACCTTGTTCAAGCCTATTCTTTAGTTTTCCAGTCTTTTTGAACAGCTTGTTCTTTCTCCAGACTAGCATTCTGTTAACATTTAAGGTGTTAGTAAGATCTGTTGAAGATTTTAACTCCTTATGCAACTTTAAAGTAGCTATTCTTTTACCTGAATCTTTAGCCATTATAACCAATATTATACCTGGACAAGATATGATTTTGTAATTACAAAAAAATTTAAATAAAGTAAACTGTTAGGGTAAACAATACATCTTGCATTTGATTGTAATAATAATTATTGAACTCCATGTATTGCCAGTCAACTTGTAACATGAAAATGTTCGCGTTTAGCTCTTCAGTCATTAAGCTTTTTCCCAAAACAAAATTTGTGCCTCTTTCCCCTTTACAAATTCAACCATACTGCACTCTGCGTAGAGCAACGTTCATCTTTAAATTTGCAAATTTCATCAATAATCACCCATGAATTTTTTTACTATGTGTTGGTTCCTTCGAATGAAGTATCATTTAGCCCTCCTTTTAGAAAGGTTTACCATTGGCCTATCGCATGAGTTAACCATACATCCATACCTATCATATGTAGCTCATTCTTTTTCAGTCTTTCATCTGTACCACACGTAATACTGTACACCAGTTTGCTTAAGACATTATTATAATTTAACTATCAAATAGATGCGGAATTCTTTAGATTTTTTACTTTTCTGAAGATTATTTTTGGAATTCTGTAGATTTGCTGCGAGATGCCCATCTCATACAAAGAGAAGGGCCGTTACTTGGGCCACAGAGGCACGACGGATTTCCAAACCAGTTCTGATAGCAGTTGCATTGTCACAGCCCGACTCTGGAAGTACTCAGTCACTTGCACACACAAGCATGATACAGCGTCCTAGTATGGGGGGAACTGCGGGTCGTTGCTGTTTATCTTTTTTAGTAACTTCTCACAGCAGAAAGTGCATGGATATTAGTGGTGAGGTGCATTTTGCTCGACACATAAAATAACGCGTTTGCATCTGCATCTGCACAATAAAATGAATACGTAGAAATTAAACTGTACTTTTTAATTTACTTCAGTAAAGATAGCATCCCTACCCTAATTTTATAACATTTGGGTCATATTTTAGTTAGTGGAATAGAATAGAATAGAATGAGGCTATAGGAACGAACCTTCTGGCCCATTCTTGGGTCGGATAATTACTTCGATAATTATTCGGTTGTTTACCCAAGTCCCATGCCGTATTTCTAGCTGCGTCAACCATGTCGGCAGCGGGATTCGAACCCGGGTCTTTCCGCTCGCAAGCAGATTCGCTCACCAGTCGACCAAGCTGGTGGAGTGGAGTGGAGTCGACCAAGTCCATAACACCAAGCCCCTGAAAAGAGGGAAATGCCAAGGCGTGCCATCGTCAATATTTGCTTTTCTCTGTGTAGTGGCAATATCACTTTCGAGTGTTTATCTTCGAAATAGAAAATAAAAAATTTGTTAATGACCTCGCAATTTTTTCAACGTACATTTTTATTTCTTTGAAACTTATTTTTGCTTATGAAAAAGTTTGAGGGTAAAACTTTTTTTCGTATTCATTCTTAGAAGCATTCAAACTTGGGCAGCATTATTCTCAAAATATTTCTTCTGCATGCGTGCTCTGTTGGCTTTGCATTTGTCGGCACAAATGCACTGCGATTACATTAGCATTGAATGACGGTAAAATTCGGAGGACGGCAAAAAGAAATGACTGCATTTGTCGCAATTTTCCATGAAGAAATAAAAGATCAATAATTCTCGTCTCCGAGGAAGCGCAAATAAAGCCTCTGATAATAGCCTCGAGGATCAGATTGCTTTGCAGGAGAGACCATTAATGAAGAACTAAGCCCGAAATGAATTTGTTTTTTAATTAATAATGATGTTCGTTTAGTTTGTGATACATTAGAAAAATTTACAGATTACTGATCTAAATTTCTGATGAAGAAAAATTTTACTTCTCCTAATGAGACCACAAATGGGGTACTGAAGGTACGTATTTAAAGACTTTCATTGTACGTTTATGAATATTCACATACAATTCGTTTACTAAGCATTATTTTCCTGTTGCTTAGACTCACTTTGAAGAGAAGAAAATGGCTTCAAAACCAGGTATTCTCTTCAAACATTAAAAACGAGAACGCTCACAAAAACCGCTTGAGGAACACTCCAATATGTTCCAAACAAGTTTCAGACAAGAAAGATGCGTTCGAAGATTATGTTTGGAGTGCTGGTTCTATTTTGTATCAAGTTATTTATGACAGATGTTCAATTCCAGAGATACGACGTCCAGTCGCACCTCAATTTTGCCAGCACGAGACGAGCCAAAAGAAGTGGCTATAGCACAAAATGATTCTCGTGAAGCTGGCAATGTGAGCGTGGGTCATAATTTGATAAAGTAGGAACGCACACCCGAATCATTTTACAATGTACGAACGCGCACGTAAGTCAGACCTTTACAATGTAGGAACGTGAGCGAGAATTATAAATTGACGATGTCGGATCGTACGTTTAAAGGGTAATTTTACAACGCAAACGGACGAATAGTTCATCATTTTAGTTCATCACCAGCTTGGTCGACTGGTGAGCGAATCTGCTTGCGAGCGGAAAGACCCGGGTTCGAATCCCACTGCCGACATGGTTGACGCGGCTAGAAATACGGCATGGGACTTGGGTAAAACAACCGAATAATTATCGAAGTAATTATCCGACCCAAGAATGGGCCAGAAGGTTCGTTCCTATAGCCTCATTCTATTCTATTCTATTCTTTTAGAACTATGAAGAAATACTTACCATGTTTTTACAGATATAGCTTTACAAAAACCACTGTTGTAATTACTAATACCAATCGTGTGAATGAAAATCTTCTTCATAACCAGTCCGCACTACAATCCTGTAATCGGTCATATCGTTACTCATTATAATATATTGAACGCAGCACTTTACTCGGCTCGACCACAACACATTTGATTACATTATTCATTTGAAAAGAGTTCCAAAAAGCCTAGCTAAATTCATTGTTCAGTATTTCAAATCGTTGCCGTTACAGTACTGGTTCGAGGCTGGCTTGCAAAACAGCGCGCTTAGTAATGGTTGAAGCAGATTTTTTACCAACGCTATCTAAATCCTCGTCTATGAAAGCTTTCAAATGATAAAACGATCGCGAAGCATTGTACCGTACTTAAAAAAACGTACTGTACTTTTACAAAAGAGCAGCAAGGTGTTATCGTTACCACAAGCAGTTTGTCTCAGTGTGGCTTGATGAGTGCAGTGTGTCGTCAGATGTGCGGGTCTGGCTCGTTATGGGCATCACAAGCCAGCCCTGGTCATCTGCATCCTTTGATGAGACCTCCGTTTTGGCTTAGTTTAATGATACACAGTTTTGCACATGCACTCGCTGCAGATATGAGCTTTCAATAAACACTGTGGCGTAGCTGCTCTTGCTGCAAATGAACGTCCATCGTACACAGTGCAGAGTCGCACAGCTTGCACTCTCCTCAGATAACGTCTGTGAGATGCACCGTCCTGCACTACACTACTAGCTTCAGAACGTGGTCATGCTTTGCTGAACTAACTCTGACCATCTAACAAATGCTTATACAAACTGATATCTGTTATTTATCTTACCTGCAGTTTGAAGCTGTTTTACTTTGCCTCTATAGCTCCTAAACTAATGCCGAAATTTGAAAGAATATTTCTTAAACATGCGATGATAACCTACGAGTATTATTTACTGAATTTATCTTAGAGATATAGTACATTGATAAATTTGCTACGTTTTTTGTTATTGATTTTTTATTTTATGATTTATTATTTTCGGACATTGCTAGTACAGCTCAATGCTGTACTTAAAGTGTTCAATGTTCTTTTAATACAAAAATATAATCTAATGCTAAATTTTGACAAAAATATACCTCTATGTAAATGCTGCATGCATGCAACACTATGTGAATATAAGTAAGTCTTTAGTTAACAAGCTCCTATTACTTACAACTTTGAAAATTATTTAATTCGTATCCCGTGTCACATGACACTAAACAATCATACGTATGGTACCAATGAATATCGTTTCACGAACCAAATGAATTAAATTCTATTTGACCATACATGTATATGGATGAGCACTCACTTGATAAGTCATCACTGCCCTAATTGCTAGCATCAGGTTTGTACGCAAGTCCAAGGGCTCCAGCATCTCTGTACTCAATGACAGCCATACGTGCAAGTTGCACTGATATCTCTATGCTGTACACCCGAGTAGAGAGCGATAGTCACAGTCCACGAAGCCAACGAATTACGTTGACGAAGGGTAGTATCATGTCCCAATATAATTTCCGTATCGATAAATGGTCCGGAGTAACGAAATGGAGAGTCATGCAGCGGGAATTCTGGCATTCAGAGTTTTTAACGAAGCCTCTGTGCGTTTCAAAAATAAAAAAAGCGATTTTCAACATTTTACAGAGCAAGAATTGTTCAGCGTACGTTTCCTTTTAGTAGTTGAGTAGGGGACTCGACAAAAACAATCGCTTTCTTTACTACCATACGCTTTCTGCCTTAAAATGCTTTTAAATTCAAAATACTGTCTCTAGCATCTCTCTAACTCTAATGATTGTTCACTTGCTTTCATTTGAAAGCTGTAACTGAAAAAAAAATTCAAGCTTATAACGAACATCTCAATCAGGAAACAGAAATAAGAATTGCAAGGGTATACGTTACTATTGAATTCCACTGGGTAAGAAACTTTTAATTTTTTGTTTTTAGTCAATATATGTCATTTCCCGATTCTTTTTATCTAGAAAACAAAGAAAATGGCAATTATTCCCTTTAAACTTTATTTTCCTTATATGAACAGCGACGTATTGAACATTTCAAAACCTTTCAAAACCTTTCAGTAAAAGGTATCTCCATATCAACGTTTCTTAACTTTTTTACGAGCTTCTAAACATTCTGGCAAAGTAGATGACATAACAAACACAGGGAACGTCTGCTTAACAAATCATTTTACTGCGAGCTCCATATTGCAGACATCTCGATCATCACTCACCTTTAACATCAGCATTCGTCACATATGGCATCAACAGATTATAAGTATCAGCCAGGCGCATTTTGTTACGTCTGTGGCTAATTTATCCATACGAGAGCTAAAAAGTACTCTATGAAAAGAGAATGCCTAATGCCTAAAAAGCATATTTTTGCACGCCTAGCGGGGATCAGGACAAACATTGGACACATTATTTTACCTGAAAACTCCGCAAAAGAACTCTGGAATACAAGACACAATTAATGTGTATTTTGCTTATTTGGATGCTGCTTTTTATTTTACTATAATGTTTTCAATAACACTGAGGGAAATGTAGTTGTAATTTTATACGTAAGTTTTCATTAGCGGAGTTGATCGAAGAGCTGACGGTCAGACTATGTTTTAATAGCAATATATTCGAATCTACAGATGAACTTTATTTTATCACACCAAGCTTTCGAGTTTCACAAAGAAAATAAAAAGCTTGGGCTAGATAATTAAGTTTAACTGATAATTCAAAAATTTTCAAAAAGACTATTCATTCTGTTGTTTTACCGGAGGGTACCGAGGGGAAAACAGGACTATGAAGTTTGCAATCCCAAAAAATTGGAAAAAATCAAATAACCATTCAATCAATTGATTATTTGGTGTAATGGATTGATTCAAACGTCGGGCGGGCAAAAATGTGCTTGCTATCATACATGTATATCCAAACATTCTATCATTCGTTGTGCCGATGCCACACTTCTATGATCTCCCCTTGTCAACTCCTCCACAGTGAGAGAGCAGCAGTGTTTACAAATAAAAAGTAATTAAGAAAAGGATGAACGTAATGATGTAAATTTCAGATGCGCAAATGAAGAGAGAAACCTATACTACCCCGACCAAGAAGACAATAATGACCTGATGATAGATTTTGGTCTCAATACGTGAAATGGCGAATTTCTGACATTGAGACTGAAAAAGTGGAATTTGTTAAATGGAAGTGCGCGCAAATCAAGTCAAAAAACAGCCCTAGCATTTTTCAAGCTTTTTTACTCGTCAAGACGAACTTTATTCGTAGCCCCAATGTGACTGGTCTGTTTGCTGCAATGGGAATCCTCTGTTATCCCAGCGAGTGCCAGGTCTTGATCTGCAGCTCGTGTAGGAGCCTCAAAGCCGTGCTATTTCATAACGGAAATATGTGTCCGTCTTTGTCTCTAGTTCACTCTGTATAGTTTGAAGAGAAATACAGATGTGTCGAGATATTGTTAGATACCTTGAAATATCAAGAGTACGGTTGGGAGTTATCGAAGACTTCAAATGATAGCCATTTTAATGGGTTTCCAAGGCGGCTTTAAGAGGTTTTCTCGTCATCTTTTCTTTTGGGACAGCACAGCCACCTTGCTGTCCACACTACCACAAGTGAGACTGACCACAGCGGGCTGAGTTTAGTGTAGGGAAGAACAACATCATATGAAAGCCGTTGTTGGCGCCCAGAAGAGTACTGTCCACTGGACACAAAATTTGGCGATTTGAAACAATTCGTCAGAGTTCTAGATAAGGAGGCCGTAGCTTTTAGGTATCTTCGAGATTTCTTCCTTAAGCTGTCAGCAGCATAATTGGAAGCCGGTGTCTTCGTCGGTCCACAAATTAAGAATCTCATGAAATGCAAGGAGTTTCCAAAGAAGTTCATTGGAAGGGAGAAACAGCGTGGAACAGTTTTGTCGCAGTGGTTCTTGGCTTCTTGAGGAATCATAAAGCCAAAAACTATGTGAAGATTTTTGAGACCTTGGTGACAAACTGCAGCAAAATGGGTTGCAAGATGTTTCTCTTCAAATTCTATATCCTTGACACTGATCTTGATAAATTTAAAGAAATCATGGAGGCTTATTCCGGGGAGCAAGACGAGCGCTTTCTCCAGAATATATTGGAGTTTGAACGCTGTTACCAACGGTTTTTTAGTGAAAACATGATAGGAGACTATGATATTCAGATTCTGATTTATGAAAGTAATTTACAATATAAGTGCAAATCGTGGAAAACTACTAAATTTTTAATTATTCTATTGTGTCACTTGTGTAATCTAAGAATAAATAAACACTACTACTGCATCACATGCCATTCTGTATTTAATTTATTGAAATTAGAGTTAGGATTTACCACTTTGTCTCAGCGGAAATAGGAAAATTTCATACACATCATCACCCTACGCACACACAAAGTCAAAGTTAGAAATAAATTTCAGTATATTTCCTGTTTTCTAGACATAAACAAATGAAAAACAGCAGCTCCTACCCAAGGATAAAAATCGTGTTTCATAGTATTATGAGTAGGCTAAATTTTTTCCTTTAGGTGAATAAAACATAACAATTAGCACCACTGAGAGGCCTAAATTCTACTGAGAACGCTTATAATTTGTATCGTAAAACTTAATGAAAATAAAGCACGATGAGGAATTTTAGAAAGGGAACACTGACGTAGGAGTATGAAAATAATTCAATAGAGTCGAATAGTATAGTTAAAAAATTTGCAATTGTTTACATAATGTTCAGTGGCTTGAGATATTATCTCCTGTAAAAACTATGCTCCGTGCATGGCTTTTGTGGATGAAAGTTTAGACTTCAGCTCTGGAATGTTCCCTGCCTAAAATTAAGCCAGAAAACTGTTAGAAATGATGAAAAAATCTCTGTGTTCAACGTAAAAATCACTTCCAAAATGTGACCCCTAAAATCAAAACAAAATATGGGGAGTAATTTTAAAAAAAATGGCTTAAAATTCTGCTCAGTATGAGATATTCATGATACCAGGGAATATTCTTGCGGGTTTGAATATTCAGAATATTCGAGGCAGGCTAACTAATCCTGACTGGCTTTGCACTTTATCGCAGTGGGTTAAGAAATTTTCTCTTGAAAAACAACTTGGCGAAAGTAAATTTTTATGGAAACTTGGACGCTTCCTCAGGGAGCGAGAGCTGGCAAGGGACTTACATTCCAACTCAAGTCTATTTTTTGAAAGGGTGAAAATTGTGCAAGCGAAAAAGCGTATTCTTCCTCTGACGTTCGCCTCTGAAATGTTTCCATCGTAAATAAGAGCAGTAACATCAAGTAGATAAGAATTCTAAGGTGGTAGAGTTTTGCATTCAACCTTGCTAAATAATTTTCAAAAAAATTTTCACGTTTGATTTAAATAGAAATCAAACTTGTTTACTACGTATAATTTATTTTACAGAACATCTTCCAGCTTAATAATGAATTATAACTCCATGTTGCGGTATTTAAATTAGAAAGAAGTGAACTATTATTACGTTACTGAATTTCCATCGAAATTACTTCTTCCCTCAACAATCATTCTTTAAAACATTGCAATTAGCCATAAGCATTGATAAAACAACGTCCACCTACACACTAATTTGCCTCAATCATTAGCGAGTTCTTTTTAGTTAATGGCAGTTGATGGCTGATCTTTTTCCCGTCAGTGTATACATACTAAAATTAGCTGTTTATTGGACACCATTATATATGATTTAATTCCATTAGAGCCGGGTATTTAAAACTTGATCAATTTTTCTGAGACTTGCAACATTTGCCACCAACTGTTTATTTCATATGTTAGTATTTTAATATTTTAATGTATATTTGAAGAAATTTTAACCTTTACAGCTCTCTATGATCAATATAAATATGTTTTTTGACACTTTAAGAAAAATATTTGTATTGCTTTTCTAGATAAGCCCGGGCTCTAATAGATTAAATGCTTAGCATTTCGAACTCACTCGTTGAGTAACAACGATTATTTAAGCCCTATTCGAGATGAACAAAACAATATATTTCTTTTTACACGACGATCACGGTCAGCAAAACTTGATGGACAGTTTTCATGGAACGTTCTTTGTAGAGATAGAAGCCTCAGTAACTGAATTTTCAATGCATTACCGAGTCTGCGCTTCAACCAGAAGAATTTGAATAGAAGCACCATCACTCTGTTGTATTTTTAACACCCGATTATTATGTTGGATGTAGTTAGAATAGAATAGAATAAGGCAATAGGAACGAGCCGTTTGGCCCATTCTTGATTCAATACCAAGAACCAATACCAATACCCCTTGGTTCAATACCGAACACACACTAACACGGTGCCATATAACTGATATCGTGTTATTTTGATTTATTTTATTATTTTTTGTGTTTTTGATATCGTGTTATTTTGATATCATTTTTTGTATTATTAACGCGATCACTGTGTCATATTATAAGCACCGCAATATGTATTATGTCGAACATTTTCAAGACCATAACGTTGTTACATCTCTAACACCATATTGTTATGTTAAACATAATAAAGTCATATTATTATATTGAATTCCCATCACGGCGCCGTTGAGTACTCCCATGAGGGCGCCTTTATTCGAGCTTCATCGTCGGAACGCTAGTTTGTCTACTCGGCGCCTGTGCAAATTATCGACAACTCGGGCACCCGACGTTTACATTCTGACAGAGCGCAAGCAAAATCTCGAAAGTATTGAATTTTGTTGGCCTGAGAATTCAAGAATTTACATTTGAAGTGCTGATACCATGTAACTGTAGCTAACTCTAAAATACTGTAAAACGACTGTAAAACTGTAGCTGGTACACACACGACTGAAATTCAAATGACAATACTGCATTTTTTGACACATATGCTGACTGGAATTACGAGGTAAAAATACCAGTCATTGCTCGGCTCGTTCAAGGGCATCAGGCTGTAAGAAATATTCGTTAGATTCTAACTAATGGGTTATTTTATAACTACGTTGGTCCTTAATAGTATCCTTTGAATTAGAGCGGGTTTTGTCGTCAAAATATTGACTGGTTCGTGTGGGCGGAAAGTCAAAGGAGAAGTATTTCGGGATCGCGCTTACTTCCTTTCTCGTCGCTGCTGGTTCAGCAATTTTACAGCGAATTGTGAGCTCTTCGGCGAAATTTTATTTTACGACATGCGATAATGCCAGATAAATTATGTAATACGTATGTGAATCGTAAACCTCCTTGGATCTGATTTCAGCAATTTCCTTCCCTGATCTGGAGATCTACACAATTATTTACTGATGAAGTTCTTTATTCTATCTTCGAAGTAGCAGTTGCTAGTTTATAATCGTTAGGCTTTTTGGATTTTAGTTTCTCATCAATCGTTAAAACCTTCAAAGCTTTCTCATGACAATGATTTAAATGCAGATCAATGTTACTTTAGAGCTAAAATTCAGTTATCCCTCATATTTTCAGAAATTAAACACAAAAAATAGTGATAAGCTAAAATTAATCTTCTCATTACATAATGATATTTTAGAACTTGAAAACATTCATTCAATGAAATGCAATTATGTGACTTTTCCTTATTTCAAAATTTGTACGAGTAACTTCCGTGAATTCATGTTAAGCCTTTTGTCCACTCGAAAATTCAATCTCGCTAAAACCTTTCATTAGTGAAGGGTGCAAATTTGTGTCTGTCAACATTTTTTCAAAATTACTTTTTAAATATAATTAATTATAAGATTTTTTACGAAATGCTCTCGACGCTCAACATTGATGAAAGTCAAACGAGCAGAACCGGTCGTGATATTTGTGTGTAGGCTCCTTCATAAGGCGTCTCCTAATGTCCTTCCATTGTCTGGTATCTTCTGCATAGAAGGGAACTGAAAAAACTCGGTTGAGGGGGCCCTTAACTTCTAGTAGTGGAGAAAATCATTAAAACGCTTATAGCTATTTCATTGTTGTGTGATCACAGAGATGAAGAGAGAAGGATGTTTCCTTGGGAACAAAGCAAAAGTTATTATTAACTCAGCCTAAGAAATGCATTCAGGCTGCACATACATGTACATACATGTCGCTCCACAATTTCTTCTGACCAGCCTAGTTAGAGAAGTCCAGTTATAGTCATGCATGCACATTAATTATATGTAACAATTTGTTTTTTATATAATTAACACGAAAAGAAAACTAACTGTTTACTCTCTGATATTCTAAGAGGCTTTGCGAATCACTGCTCTTTCTGACATGACTGGTGGGCGAACAATGGGAACAGTTGTCTGAGTAAGCACAAAAATTTTCTCCGGCTAGAAGTACAGCATAGAAGCCGCTAATGCATGGCACAACGAGGCCACCCCCGCTGAAGGGCTTCAACTTAATATTATAAATGTGTTGGATTACATTACATTAAGCTGACGCAGAAATACGAGGGTTTCGTGTTTACTGTAATGAAGGAACAGAACGGACGTGAATTTGCTTTTTAAATAGCATGATATGCCATCGACAACCGTATAATTATTTGAAAATAGAGCTGAAATATTTCAATTTCTAAATAAATGCTATGCAAGACTATTTTATTATAATCGTTTGGTATTTCTGCTCAGGTAAAACGCGAGTAAGAGATCGTTTAGAATGGAGAATGTCAGTGAGCCAGCAAATATTTGATGCTCCCTGATGAGAATTGCTTTGCACTTAGAGTGTCTTTATTATTGCAGGCTGGGAAAGGAGAAGGATCGGTTCGCATGAAATAATAAGAGAGCATTCGTGTTTTGGCATAGAAGGGTAAAACACATCATGCAAACAAATAAAACAAAGGTTCACGGCAGTACGCGTGATGGAGGAAAAGCTCGATTAGAGTTCAAATCTTTGGTAGACGAAATTACCGAAATCAATGTAAAAAAATATGCTTCTTTAATGAGAAAGGTGAATGAGCTTCGATTTATTAGGAATTAGAAGATTTTATCTGTCTGCAAGTTTTTTTCAAATTTGTTCGTAGACATCGTCATATGTTCTTTGCACGTCTCAGTGTAAATAATGAATCTATTTTTTTGATCTTTGATGCAATTTGAATATCACACCACTTAGGGTTAATTAAAACAAAGCTCTTTTCTATTCTTGGTTCATACTTCTCAGCTTAGTTCTTACTTAACTTTTGCAACAATGCAAAGTAAAACCGCACGACTGATTTTAAAACTACCTAAGTTTCATGAACCAGGCATATCTTAACACGTTCTGAGTTTCTTTGAGCGCAAAGCGACCACTGCGCGAGTTCGGAGACATCCAGCCAATAATTGACATCCAGCCAATTGTACCAGCCTCACCCCTCCATCGCTACTGGCAGTTCTAGTGACGACAACGTAGCTACTACCGCCTACATTCCTTTATAGCACCTATTCCTATGATTCATTTTATCATTTTAGTGTAGGTACTAAAATCTACATAGCTGCTCTTCACAGTATTTCTACTCTTAGCTGAGTAACTTCTATGTTTGAATTCATACCTGCTAGTATATGTACATAGCATAGCTAGTATGTAGAGCGTTGCTGTTGACAATGGTTGCAATTGATTTTGAACACAGTTACCTGAATCCTAATTATTGACAGTGACTTTGCTATTGACTCTTCAATGACTTTACAATAACTTATGACTCAGTCGTAGTATAGTTATTGAGAGTTTTTCCACGGACTGTAATATTTCGATACTAACCATTTAACTATAGGCTTGAATAAAAATTTATTTAACTGTAACTCTATAACGCATTTAGCTTTCATTTTGAAGGAACTTCCTTTATCCAAGCACAGTTTAAGCAAGTGTTTGCTTACCTTTAGAAATTTACAGTGGGCGTTAAATTCATTTTAGTACTGACTACATTCTACTCGAAACGGTTGTTGCAGCTTAGCTGGGTATTCCGTTCGTCTTAAAATAGATTGCTAGCAAGTGAGTTCATCACCTTTGTTATTTTCCAGACTTCACAAGAACCAGAGTGTTTTATGCCGCCAGTTCTGGCACTTCTTAAGCAACTTCTAGTGCAGAGGAGATCGTACGAGGTCAGCTCTGCGACATGTCACCTCGTGCCAATAGACTGCCCCAAGTGGAGAACTCAAAGTGAGCGGCTTGCCTGTTCACAGACGGGTTCATGCAAATGCTTCAGACATCTCACTCTTGCTTCAGATATTGCAACTTAAGGAGTTTGATAATCTCTTCACACACGTGATTTGTCTCGTAGGTAAATTGGAATGAAATCTTTTCCTGCGTGGAAAAAATGTCTTGTCCTCTCACAACAGAAATAAACGAATGCAATCATAGTTTATTTCTTTTCTCGTGAAACGCTTGTACATTAAAATATTTAGTAGCAGATGGAGTAGAATTACATAAGTAAAAGAATATATTTATATTACTATCAATGTTACTCTCCCTATCATTATTAATTTCTTGATACTGTCACAACCTTTATTTTTCCTTGTTCGATTTTTTAAGAACATTTCTTGTACACTTTTATGATTCCACCGAAAACACCACTTTTCAGAGATGATTTTTCATGAAACACGATGTTTAAATGCAATCGTAATTCAGTTTAACATATTAAGAGGCTGCAGATTTCAGTGCAACAGTTGAATACAGTGCAGGTGCTGAACATAGAATTCAATAGCTGTTTTATTACTGATAACGGGCTGATGGTTCACTGGTACCTCGAAATGAAGTGCAACAGTTGGTTTCAGTGCAACAGTTGAATATAGTGCAGGTGCTGAACATAGAATTCAATAGCCGTTTTATTACTGATAACGGGCTGATGGTTCACTGGTACCTTGAAATGAAGCACATGGTCTGATCAATCAAAAATGAATGCAAAAAATATTAAATAATATGAGACTTTCTTTGTGAGTGGGAAAGACACAACTCGACAGTAAGACAAGGAATCTGAGAGTGAAATTCTGAAAAATGAAAATTTGCTGTTATCTATTTATTATTCAGTTCAATTTATATTTTCCTACTAAGGAAGATGTGATGCATGATACAGTAGAATGAGGCGTAATTACTCAACTGCTTTGAAAGGGTTTCCAAACCATATATTTTCTTTGCCTAATGACAGCCTCTTACAAGTGAGAATGGAAAAATTTCTTTTTACAATTTACTCAGCATTATGCATGACACAGCATACGGTGCTCGAAACGTGTCTTCTTCTTTTTTTCCTTAAACTCTGAGATAGAAAATTGGCTTTCAAGACATTTGTGTCACAATCCGCCGTAAGCAAGAATTCTTCTCGACATACTACAGATGATGAAGATAGGTACACACACTTGCTTTCTTGCAGAAAAAATCATCATATCGCCGAAGAGACAGAGTCCTGCTTCGTGTATCTGGAAAAAATATCTATTTCCTGTCGGAGCATTTAGGAAAGATCCTGAGGGACATGACCTCTGGCTGCATCTTTATCTGCCTTTCTGACGCAGGACTTAAAGTTGTGCACGTGTGTGTGTGTTGGGCCAGTTGTGTGCCTGCTACAACCTGGGTCCAATTCTCCTAGCCTGATGTTACGTTGTTAAGAAGCATGAGCATATCGCAAAGCAAGCTCAATAATTGTTTACAGTACACGTGCAAATAACAGGAATATTAAACATGGCATACTCGCATATTTGTGTGCAGTATTTGGAGGGTACGGATTCGCAGTACTAGTGCTTGTTATAATATGTAAATACTCCATACACGTTGACATTATTATTAGAAAGAAAATACAAGGATATGTTTCTGCGAATAGGTTATAGGAATTATTAAAGTTAGAACATAGATACAAACAAATGGGTACAAAGACACTATATGAGTTGTAGTGTTAGGAGTGTTACGTTAGAATTATCAGGAGTAAAATAAGTTACAGTCGCACTTTATAATATATAAAACAATGCAATAAAGGAAAAGGCTCATGCATTTAGTTTAGTCATTAGTTGTAGTTGCACTCTCTAATGGGAGTATATGAAACAGAACGATGTAAGGAATATGCTAATGTATTTGATGCTTCTAGTTTGATATTTAAGTTCTGGGAAGATTTAAATAAATTCAAATTTCCAAATACAAATAGCACTATTGAATCTGTAACAATTTGAACATTAGCTCATGTAATGTATATTATGATTACTAATCAAGTAAATATAAGCTGAAAATCAGTTTTTAGACTTTTCGATACTGAGAGCAATTCTCAAGGTTATATCATTGTTTATTTAACACTTTGTGAAGCAGGTATTCATGAATTCATCATCGGTACACCGATTGACCTTCCCTAGAACAACCCTAGATAGAGTATGACGTCACTGCAGGTGAATATCATCATATTGCTCGTCAATTAAATAGTAGTAGCTACATCGGGCTGGAATTTGGCTTACTTATTTGCAGGTCAATTTAATTTTGCAATTCCTATGCGAAACTCATTTTTATTTTACCGTGTCTATCCATTCCTTAATTTAATTTTGCAATTTCGAACAACTTGCATGGTGACATATCACATCACTTCTGGCTGCTCTCCTATTGGTCCCTCCTTGTTCGTATTCCCCTCTGTAACAACGAGATCCTGATTTTAATGATTTTGATTTTATAAAAACATTGTACCCTGAACTTTGCACCTTATATGAAAATATGAAATAGACCTTGTCTTCTATTTCTAATCAGTCATTGCCATAGAGAACAAAATAGTAAAAACACTATGTATAAACTCTTGCTTTGTCCATATTAACTAAGAAGCTAACAGGTCTCAGGAATTATTATTCAAAATGAATCATTGCACTTTGCTCGACTGCTTAAAAAAGTGATTAATTGGCTCTGACCTATTTTTCATTACAAATTTTGATGGTTCGCTCTAATAGCATGTACATCTAGACACTGCAAGCAGCTTAAATAAAGCAACTACAAACGAGCGCTTCTCTGCAAGGACTGGGAGATCTTCCGGACGGAGGAAGCGTTGTATACATAATTAAAATTATGGATGAGAGAAACCAGGACCTGGCTGCTGAGGAAAGCAATTTGAGATCAAGCACTGCAAATACGAGCCACACACACACTATACACACATGCATACATACACTGGTAAAAGTAGTGGTATCATTTTGTGAGTTAATTGGAGAGAAAGTCGAATGATTGCTCACGGTGAAGTCATCAAATCTGGTCGTGAATATCCATCGAGTTTCTGTTTAAGAGGTTCTTGGCCTTAACTTTGCTGTTTCCTATCTTCTTTTTTATAAAAGAAAACACAGTTAACAAAAGGGTCAGATACCTGCTGTAAGAAAATAATAGTGAAGTTCTTCATACGTTTTTAGATGTTAGACTCATTAAGATGCTTTATTTCTCGCTGATAACTGAAGGGCTTATGAGCTGAAAACGAGGATGAAACCCGTCCAAAATACTGACACCTAACTTCGACCAACAAAAACCGTGTACCTTGACCATGAACAGCACCGAACAGCAATTTTTGACCAAGCCATAAAAATTGAGCTTCCAATTAAAAGAGAGCTTTACATTTAAACAGAAAGGACTATCGTCTGTTGGGCACGCAGAAATCATGGCTGTGCTGGGATAATAATGCCTCTGAAGGGAACTCATCGTTATGTTATTTAGTGTGGTGAGTGATTGTAAAAACAAACCGTACTTGTTGGCACAAATACATGTACATTTGAAGCTAAGTTTGAGTGGAGGTAATCGCCTGCACTGGATTTCGGAACTAAAATAACGTTTCCGAAAACTCTTTAGGTTCAATACTCAATTAAAAAGCAGTCGAATTGTATAAAAGTTTCATGATCAGTGAAGAGAATTGTCATTTTGGAATGTTTCGATTGGTGTTATCAACTCTTGGATCCTTTGTAGCTTCGCATCTTTGAAAGCAATTATTGCCGGGAAACTAAGTCTGTGTACATCTCAAATCACCATTGCCATGTCTTTATGGAAAACTTCAGGTGTTTATTGAAAACTTCTCTCGAAAAATGCCGTTTTCTTCGCACGCCTTTAAGAATTTCATCGCAGCTTTGTACGGACGTCATTAATAAGATTCGGATTTTTCACGGGTATATCGAAGTCTTTCTCACTTTGAAACAGTAAGACACCTAAAAGCTTTCTAATATACCTGCTTCTTCATCTCATAAACTGATGATCAGCTTACATTTAACTTACGGATTTCACTATGTGGGGTGTTTTTTTTATTTTACAGTGATTTTATAGCAGTAGAATCAGTTATTTCTAGGAATTAAAAATTAATTGCTTATGTAGCAAAACTTGCACTAACATACTGTTTACTTTTAATTATACTTTTAGGATCTTTAATTTCATAATGTGAGCAACACGTAACTTGGATGCGAGTAATGCGATCATATTACTTCGCTCCCATCCCGTATTCATACAAACTGCATGCATAACTCAAGGTGAGTGTATTTAATCCATGTATTTACATCAGTGTAGTCACATTGTGTTCCAGAGAATATTGGTGTTTGAAAATCACACCTGCACCATAGGCTAACAATAGCAAGCGTGATGGTTCCAACAAGCAGAATTATGCTGAATAATTTATTCGCTTCATCGTTGGCCTGCAATCAGTTGCTACCGGCCACACAGCGATTTATGGTAAGGTTTCTCATACACAATAATAGAATAGACCAGATGCTCGTGAACAGAGTTAAACATACAATCAGACTCCATCTATATTGAGTTTGCGTTTGAGAATACTATTGGACCTGGTCATCACGTAAATGACGCTTAAGCTGTTAAGGGTTATTTATTTACATCATTTGATGTTTGTACGAGTTGCATTCTACCGGCAACTTACACCATATGATGTAGATGCGCGACGGAACCACAGCGGCGTTAACATCATATGATGTTGTAATGTTTATTAGTTTAATTAGCGAATGAATTATTAGTTCAATCAGTTCAATAAGTTTAGTGTTCAATTATTGTCGAGTGAGCGATGACCGTTAACAGATTAATGATCATATTTTTTAAGGTTTCTATAATGATTTAATAATTCGAAAAAAATTATCAATCTCTCTTAGTACAGAAGTATCTTTGCAGAGTCGACTGAAGCTTATGATAATTTCCTATCGTCATCATGGGTTTGTTTTTCTTGTATAATAAACGTTGCGTCATTATACGTAAGTAAAAAGTAGCATTAATTGTTATGAAGAAATGTTAGCTCGGTATAGCAGCAATGAAATTCTCATTATATTTTATTTTCTTAATCCCAGGGATATTGAATGTGTCGCCCAGATTATCCCCACTTCAAAACATTCACTGCGGTTTCTTCTCTTTAAATTTCATAAGTACCATGTAATATTTAATGAGCTCAATTTGACACGGGTCTTTGCTGAGTTTTTAATATGTTTTTAATAGAATAAATGAACTATACTTTAACAGGTATCAATGTTAAACTGTTTAAGATTTACATAGTGTTGCAATGGTGACATGTGAGATAATATGTCATCCACAGAGTAGACCGTAATATTATAGCGACTGAAGAATGACGAGCGCTGATTAGTAGTACAACTTAAAAAAATGAGTAAGACACACACTGACATTCGATCAATTACTTTTAATTGACTTACAATTACACTTGATCTTCCCAACATTCTATCACAAAGCAAGCCAACATGAGATAATAGAAATTCGCTCAGATGAAGCTTCTCCGCATTTCAACCAACCATAAAATCACTGCGGTCAATGGGAGGAAAAAATATCTAACTGCAAAAATCTCATCACAGAATCAAATTTGAAAAGTCACACAACTTTAAAAAGGGAATGAATTCCGGGTACTCGATTGTAAGTTAACTTTGAACTAAACCAGAGCACACATTGAGAGGGGAAATTTTAACGAAATCTGCATTTCCTCGAGAAAAGACGCTAATGAACTGTACGAAGCTGAGATTCGTACTTTATTACCGAGCAAAAGCTCACCAATGAGATGCTGGTGTAGCAGCGGTGTGAAGGCAGCTAAATAAGCGTTTAAATTTACATAGAAAGCTAAAAGAACGACGGAGCGAAATTGATTTAAAATGCAGAACGCAGGCGAAAACGCACGTACCGTGATCAAAAATACATGCAATCCAGCGTACCCTCTAACAGAAAAATTACTCTGTTTTACTTTTTAAATTGCAGCACTTCAATTTGAAGTTGGCATTTACGATTAAACGGCATGAGTGGAATCTCATTTATCAAGGTAATTACATTCTATTCGAATTTACAACACTCTTCGTGTCATGTTTCGATGTTAGAAATTTGCTAATTTTTCATTTGAAACTACGCACGTGGTTATGAGGGCCAGCATGACACTGGAGAGTTAGCGTTTGAAGGTTGGCAGTAATTGGAAGCTTTTGTTAGCAATTTATAAATTACACTTTTCCTCTACATCCCCCGACGTATGATACTGAATGCAATGGTCACTCGAGCCTTAACAGATTGAAATATATGTACGGTGTATGCAGAGTAGAGACAATTTATACTCGACATTTTTTAACTTGGTGAGGTAATCCATATTAATTTAGACAAATGATCAAATTCCCAGCACATAACTTTTTTACTTATTTCAAAGCAACGATAAAATCTTATTCTGGACTATACAACTAAAAGAAAAAGTGATGCGAGGTGACCAAAAACACAAAATGTTTTGACAATACGAAGTAATCTACATCTTTGTCACTCGTCCTGCCCGAACAAGCCAGAAAATTTTTCAAAGCTTTTGTGTAAAAATGATCTCGAAGTTCATGTGTGACAAGTTCTATTAAAATCCTGAGGAACTCCACGCTCTCTGAGACATAAAGAATGGGTAATGAAAATTATTTTTTTCTGAAGAAAATTCGTAATTCGTCGGGGCTTTTGACAGCCATGCAGGGAAGGGATTTTCTTTGTATTAAAATGAATGCTTTTGCTAGGTAGAATATTCTTCCAGATGCGTCTCACCTTCTCTGTCCGAATGCTTTTAGTATGCGTTCTGCGTTGCAAAAGACGCCTTATAACTAAAAATAAGTAAATGAAGAGTAAAAAGAAACAATTTTTATGAAGACTTATGAAATTCTTGCGGGAAATAGTTAAGATGGAAAAATTTCATCGTATTAAAGCCTGGGTCCAAATTGCAGCGTGTATGATGGAGCCTCAACACACGTTAGTCCATCATGCTGCGCCAGGCTCTCAAATGTTTTAACAGTGATGAAATTTTTCTTTGCGTCTTGCGTCTTGAAATTTTTCTTTGCGTTTCTTTTGCGTCTGCCTATCTGTGTGTGGTATATAATATATTTGATGCACAACAAACAAGCGTTCATAAGAAATGCATGTGTTACGCGGGCGACGTTTCCGCCTCACTCAAGCCCAATCTCATTTCTAAATTACCTTAAATCAACGTCAAGTAGGATAGAATGTACGGTAATTCTTGGAATTACCGTTAATTAAATAACAAAACTAGACTACAAGCTGAATTAGTGTAAGAGATGTGCTCTACGTCGCTGGGGAAGCTAGCGACCTGTGAAGACTTCCTGAACTGTCGAGTTTGCACCTGGGATTCAGCTGTTTGTGCACGTGCTCTGCATTGAATTAATTGATCCTATCAATTATTGCGTGAATAAATAGGCACAGTAAAGTTCAAATAAATAAGGGAGTAGAACGTACCAAATTTTACGCTTTTGCCGCGTGGTGTACAATGCATGAAGCTGCCAGGGTTAAAAAGCAACTCTTTGTTGCTCAGTATCAAGTATTCACTCCCACTACCGTGTAAAACACAAACTGGTACTACAATGCGTGCTATGCTGTACCACTTAGCTTCATCAGCTTGAGAGACCGAGGAACACAGATATTGAAGTGTTCCTCAATGGTCGGTACGAGTAGGGAGGTTAGTGTGTCCGAGTTGCGGTACTTGCCGTCTTTAGTGAGCTTACTGCGACGACCTAGCTTAGGATGACAAGCTTTCCTACGTTCAAAAACATCGTAGTTTTTCCTCAAAGTGCTTACAATCGTTACTTTTATGTAAATGTCATCTCTAACGAACAGCTGTGTGCAGAGAGACTTAGGCTAGGTAATGCACTGTGCAATTACATACACATCACTCTAAATATGGAAGATATCAACAATTAAAATGCTATTTAGATTCCAATCATGTTACGGATGTGGTAAAAATTACGGTGCCTTATGTACAATGAGACAGTTTTAAGTCAGCGTCGATTAATCTAGGTAATTCAGCCCTGATGAAACCTGGATAGAAACAAAAATCAGTCGGGTAGTAACTTTTATATATCCAATTTAAAATAGCGAAGCTGTTAATTTTAGAAAATAACGTCTGTTTGATATTATCATTAGTTTTTATAAGAAACTGTTTGCATCATAGATGGCTTTGGATCCCTCGCCCAATTTCAATGAATAATCCAATTAAGGCACGATTTATAGTATCTGGTTATTTCCAAAATGACTGCAGTGCTTCGCTGAACTGAAATTTCTCTTTTAAATTGGATCATAAGGTCTTCATCAACTGATCACTTTGATAACTACAGGTGACGCAAGGGTGAGTTTCTATACATCCACAACATATTAATAGGCAGAATTTTCTAAAATTGAAACCAAATCATCACCTAGGCAGCTTTTGATGGTTGTTGCCTCCAGGCAGTGCTTAATTATAACTGATTGTAATCGCCGTTAAAATATTCATCGGGGTCAGAAATACCTCTAAGAAATGGAAGATATTTCGTTTAGATACGTTGAGTTATTTAAATAGAAATCATAAATGATTTAAATATTTTCAATGGTAATAAGTAACCATTAATAGAGTGGGCATAACGTGCCGTTTGCTAAACTTAGGTTTATCTTTGAATGTTTAAAATATTCATTTTCGAGATCAGTACTTGAACTTGAAGGACACACAGATTAAGCAAATTGGTGCTAAAAAATGCATCTCATTTCTTGAAAATTATCTAAACCAAAAATACCATATTTAACTCTGGAGCACTGTACATGGGGATAGTTTGCCCGAGGCTAGAGTGACGTCTGTACCCATGTTCAGTCTTTTAGTGTTAAACATGTTCAACATAAATTAGTTATTTACAATTTTTACGACTTGCCTCAATTTTAGAACCACGTGTTATAGGACTGACATCTGACTTCATGAGTACGCTTGCATATCTGACACGCATTCGAACATATACTTCCTGCGCGATGAATTAATTATATATAATTGGCATCAGCCTTAAGAACTTACGAGAAAAAATTGCTTGCTGTACTTTGGTATACTAAAATAATCATACATTGCGTTACAATACATGGAAGTTACACTATTCATTATCAGTATTTGAGTAGACATAGAATTGAGTACTACTGTGAGTCCATATAATGTACATTCTTTTAATTTTTATTCTTCACTACCTCTTAGTGAATCGCCATCGCCTTTTAAAATAAGAACCATAAAGTATAGGAGATTCTTTTATAAGAGCGTTGGTAACGTGAATTTCAAAATTTTCAGATCAACTACCACACACTCAGTAACGTGAGTGTCGTATAAAAGTTCCATAACAACTGCCACTCATACTTTGATCAAAATTTTCATGACAATTTTTACAATTTTGGAATTTGTTCAGCGCAAGTCCGTGCTCTGCCTTGAGGCTGGTAGACATCCATCGTGAGGCAGAGGTCAGATCTGCCAGCACAGTCTGTTTACACAAATATCCGTCGTAAAGTATCGGAGGGTCCATTTTCTTTTGACCTCTCGTTTGATCTGCCAAACAACCTAGGGACCTTCTGGAGTTATTCGAGTAAGAAGCATATAATATGCGTAAATAACGCGAATAATACATTTTTTCAAACATTTAGCATATGTACACGTATTAGTTGGAAATGAAAAACATGTAAGTATTTCTGCTTTCAAAACATCATATTTGAACTTGTAAAATGAACAGCATTTCAATTCAAGGGCTCCTGAAATGCAAGGCATTTCAAAGACACATCTACTACAACATCCGTCTCTTGACTTGTCACCTCGCTGCCGACGGTCTGCCTAACGAGGCAACTGTCCAGATACTGAGATCATTCTGCATTTGTCAGTCAGGCTCTTTAGTGAGAGTCAACTAGACACAGTTTCTAGCTTACATAATACACAAAGTTTACATTCCAAATTTGTTGATCATTTATGAGCTGCGGAAATAAATAATTGACATTATTCGACCGCTTCCGAAATTTCCAACAACAATTACGGTCGCAGTTAATGAAGCAGGATTAAGCCTGTCTGTCCATTGTGAGAGCACGGCATGAGAGATGATTTAGCATAATTATACTCAGTAGTAACATAACCTCATCACAGAATATCATTGAGCAGTTCTGAGGCTTTTACAATTAGAGCCGTTTAACCGTACTTACAGAAAGGATTTCATTCATACTAATTTTTTTTGACATGGCATGTGTGGAAGTCACTGCAGAGTCCACGGTTAACGATACGTTGAAAACCTTGCAAGCACGAGCCGTTAAACAACTTTCAGTTATTTGACTTAATTCGATCTCAATGAGTAAAAGAATGTCATGAGTGTCCTTTCCTTCTGCATACATAAATAATTTTTTATCATAGAATGGAGGGCGATGTGGTAGTTAAACAACTGTCAATGATTGACTTGATTCTGCCTCAATGAGTAAAAGAATGTCATAAGACTTCTTTCTTTTTTCATACAAAAATAAATTTTTATCATAGAGAGGAGGGTGAATTTTCTGCATGATGCTATTCATAATACAATTTTGTTATTAACAGTAATAATTCTTATAGTGTACTGAATATATCATAGAAGATCAATGAAGCGTTCACGAAACAAACACCACATTTGGGAAACACAGCATTGCTTCCGATTCGCTAAGAGAATTCCTTGAATGCATTTGTGAACAAACGACTGTAATGTGTACTCTATAATGGACAGAATAATCATGCGAAAAACCTAAGGACTTGCATATAGACTGTTGGGTGTTCAGTACTCATGAAATTAAACACAAACACCTGTCTGATGAAAGAAAACGTATAAGGGTAATGACGTGGGTCAGAATGTATAACAGAATTGTAAACTACTAAGATATCAGAGCTCCATATTTCTTCACCAGGATGAAGATGTTATCAGGGATTGCGGCTGGAACAAAGCCTTTGAAAGCAATTTCTTGAGATTGTGAACTCGGAATGGGCTTCCTTAATCTGACAAATAACTGAGATTTCCTTGGGGTCCACCTCTTCCCTCCCAGTCTTTCCTTCAAAGGAAATGCGAGCGTCGCATCTCGAGATAACAAACTCCAAGCAATGGAAGTAATAGAGACCTGAATTGCTCTAACAATGTCCTGGCGAGAACATCTTCGCGATGGACATGTGACGCAGTTGGTCGATCTCAATTCATGCTGAAGTAAAGTCCATTTATTCACAGTTCATAGTTTATCGGTAAAACTGGCAGCGAAGTTGTTCAAGAGTTAGCAATTATGTAGATAGAAACGCTGCAACCGTTTCAAAACTACATATATTCGTTAACTGAGAGCTGTGTTCAAACAGAATACTTCAAATAACTCATCGAACCAATGAAATTATTCTATTTCATAACAAAGTATTTCACATAAAAGTTTTTACGTGTACGACTTTCGATTTTGGTTTTATTTGTTCATTTTCCAATTTCTATCATATTCAGAGGCTAGTGTATTTTCTACAATTTTTTGAATAGTACGAAATGTTGAGTTCTGTAAAAAATCTAATATTCTAATTAACAGTTTCTTGTTTATGACCTATTAAAAATTGTTGCACCAGTCGCATTAATTAGTTCACAACTATCTATGAAATAACTAAAATCATTGAGCCAACTTTACTGTTAAGGTATTTCATCAAAAATTTATTATAAAGTCATAAATACTCAGTTAATATAAAATCAAAAGTAAATCATCAAGATTTTGAGTTATTATTTAAAATAAATGTGAGTCAGCAATACTGAACCAAGGAGATGAAAAGTTTGTCCAATCAGAGCAGGTATTGGAGCTGAGTTATCCAGATAGCAGAAGAACAAACACTTGTGACACAGCTGTTGATGTTCGAACATTTAGAATACATAATAGGAGCAACTATTTTATTTTCTTACAATACTAGAGTATCTTCAAGCGAAAACTAATATCTGACTTTCATTTGAGAACTGAATTCAGGATTGTTTTCCATTGTTTTACATTCTCACCATCCCTTCATAACAACGAAGGTGACTGTGAGTAGCCACTAAGAAAAACATCATATGCTTCAAATAAACTTACGGTCATAGTTAAATATGTGATAATATACCTTGAATTTTCATTTTACGAGTTACCATCTGAGAGACCTATACTTAACTTGCTACAGCGGTTCCCCAGTTCTACCTCACAGGAGAAGTAGCAGTTATTTGCTACGTTCATCAGGGAGGCAGCCTCTTTACAACCTTGAAATGTTGGTTGAGCTGCTTTTATGAAGCTAATGTCACTTTTAGAAGCTTTATTCGAGTTTTACCTGCCTCAGGACACATGCTAGCTTGAGCACTGGAAGACCTTACTTTTGTATACCAGAGTTCTAACGCGTTTCGTTCTCAAGTACAGCATAAACTTCTTAAAAATGTATTGTTTTATATTTTTTGGTGTCTTAAACAGGTTTCAAGGGGGAGGCGCATCATAGTTTGATGCAAGTGTGAAGATGATTACGCTAATTAACGAACTTCGTAAAAGAATATCACCGTGAAAATCTCATATACAAAACAATAAATAAATCATATCGAATAACGAACTTCTTCCTACGACTCGTACATCCCTTCTACATATATACTTGTACGCATCGAGTTACAAATCTTCGACAGTGATAATGGAAAACGAAACATTCTAGATTGTAAATTTGTGAGTTTCTTTTGAGGAAAGAAGCAATGCAATTCCTGCGTATGAAACGCACTTTACACCTACAGCACACTTCAGCCCAGAGCTGCTCTGTTAATAAAGAATCAAGTCTTTTTAGGACAAATTATCTTTTCCCTGGATATTGTCTATAAGAGAGTAATATAGCTGTGTTCACATGAGAAAGAAATATTGAAACATTCAGTACTACGTAGTAAGTAAATCTCCTAACCAATTATACAAGCACTTCCATGGCGCAGGACTGAATCTTCCATGCTGTTTATGTAAGATTTTAGCTTGTGAGTGCCTGCAGCGCTAGATATCCCCCATTACCGTTGCCAAGAGTCTATAACTCGATATTATTTTCTGAGAACACCAATTCAACTCTCCTCCGCTGATATCAACATAATGATGGCCTAAACTGTCGAGTTAACTTGCTTTTTATGCGGCATTCATGAGTTCCGGTTTTCAAGAGACTGTCACGGTTGCTTTTCTATACACAAGGGAAATTGCTCTTCACGTTTTTTGGAATAGAACGGCGAATCAATTTGCCCTTTAATTTTGCTTCAGAGTCATCCAGTCTCCTCGATCGCAATACTCGATATAAAAGTTTCGTCTTTCATGATTGGCACGACGCTGCCACAAGGAGGAAAACATGCATAGAAAACTTGCGTAGGTATTCCTACATTAATATTCAATATAACAGATTTAGGACGCATGTGATAAAGTGTTGCGTACTATTAGAAATAATATGAACTGACGTGCATTTCAGTGCACTCATAGAAGTGCTTATTCAAATAATAAATCCATAACACAAGAAATTTAAATATATTTTCGTTCAAAAAAGCTGGAAGTCCAGCATCCCTTACCGGCCTGGATGAGCTCTTCTCCATTCAAATTTACTGGGAATAATTTGCCCGCCATTTCGGTGCAGACCTCGTAAGAATTTGAATTAGGGCAAAGACGTCTGGAGGATGCTGATCAATGACATCAGGCTTCCCAGCCGGAAGCAGCTTCCAAGAAAACAATTTCAAAGGAGCTGAACGTCTTTGAAAGACTAATGTGTATCACACATGGCAATTGGCAGATGGGCATCTTGAAGAGATATCAATAGTGTTCCGTATGAACTAGAGCTGTTTTAAAACTGTATCATTTGAGTTTACTTACGATTACAAAGTATTCACAATTGGGAAATCTAGGCATGAAACTTTAAACATCAACTTGCATGAAGCTTTGCTAACTCGTTTGAATTTCCAGGATTTGTGTTTTCATTAAATGTTGATTGTTTATTCCTAGTAAATTTTGGCGAGAATATGGCTAAAATATATAACTTCAATACAAAGATCTCAATGATGACGTGCATTTGTCTCGCGTGCTGTTACCGACGAACAGACGTGTTTTCCTGCCATGCACATCCGCTCGATATGAATAATTCAATGAATGTTATTGCATCTACTATATTTTAGATAAGTTACGTATGAAAGCTATAAGATTTTCCGTAAAATTTTTTCTTTTCATCAAACATCTCTCATATCAAATTAAAAATGTCGTCGGCAATGCACAGACTGCCTAGAGCATGACAGCACGGCTGTCCACCCGTAAATTACTCCGTTGGCTTATCAGAGTTAGGTCAGAGAAAGGTCTGGAGACAAGCAAATTCAGTTTTTCAAAACGTATGTAGTCAATTTTTCATAAGATAATAAATCGTTTTATTTGGAGATGCAACTCAGAGAAATGTTTTGGAAGATGAGACTCAAACAAGCTTCTGCGGAAAGCCAACTTTCATGAGAGAGATTCACTATTTCTACCAGCAATATTTAAGGCAAATGACATATACTGGCCAAAAAGGCATTCAGTTAACTTCATGTACAGTAAAATAATGGTTATTTTAGACTGCAGAATTTTTGTTGCAATTAAAGAGTTGTCTATTAACTGAATTATAATTGTCAAAAAAAAAACATTTTGTTGTAGTCGAAGCACTGACAGAACCAAAACGGTCAAAGATTTTTATTTTTTGTGATAATCTACGCATTTCTTGTTTTGTTAGATGAATAAATTATTAGCTGGCAAAATACTTTTACCATAACACTGTAATTACAGCTCAGTTCATTCCTCCAATAATATGGAAACACGCTGCGTTCAAAACAACTGCCTTCAAAAGCGCTGAGTCGGTCTATTTGCTTGGATTTCTTTCCAATCTTCATAAGTTATTTAAATTCATGCCAGTCTCACGACTGCAATCACTACGCAAATTTTTGTTACTTCAAATCTTTCGGATATTTCTCAAGTTACTCTCATTTCCCGAACGCCAATGTTTTGTCGATGTGGTTAATTTCAGAACGCTGGAATGTTTTCATTAGAGCGTCGATTTAGGTTTAACAGTCAGGCCTTGAAAATATGTAGATATTCTGAATACGAAATGTACGCCCTTTAACACAACATTCAAGCATTTAATACTGTACATCAATCTTTACGTATGTGTCATAATATACAAGGGAAATATTTTCATAAAATTAAGAAGTCTGGTAATTTATCAGTTCTTTGAAATCACAGATTTTGAATTCACGATCACTGATCGCATCACAGAGCCAATGATCTTTTAGTACTCCAAACCTATCAGGTACTGTAACATTCATTATTTTCTACCCTTCCTCACAAATAGTTGTAGCGTTAGCAGTTGGACACAGTTGGATAAAGAGTAAAAGACTAGTTTCAGGAAATAAAACACAGAGATGAAAAACTCAAACTGACAAACGCTCCATGTTACCTTGCAAAAACATGCACGTCCCCAAAAAAAGTCTGCCTGAAGCTGCCGGAGTCTGTTACCATGAACGTATTGGAAAACGGGTGCTGCAGTAGAGACCATTCCAGCGATTGCATAATGAATTCTTCGATACCATGAAGAACTGCTAGATTCAGAGTTTGTGCATTCCTTGCAGTTCTTGGAAGTTGGGTGAAATAATTCAAAGATCTGAGATGGATATCAATGAAACTTTCAGTGATTTTTCCCAACTTATACTTTCAATTTTGTATCTTAAAATATTGGAGTTTTTTATGCTATGCAATGCAAGAATACGACGGAGAAATAGGTAATGTTTCGGGAAATTTTACGTGGGGAAGATCCATTATTTTGGATTAAATTTATCAGTTTTCAGCTCAAGCTATTGAAAACAAGTAATGTTTCGATATTCTGAGCGAATGCTGTCACGGCAGAACACGAGACGAGCTCAAGTCGAGGCTCACACGGCCAAGTTAATTTTAGTGAGATTTATTAATTGTTCTTTTATTCTGTGTCTTATATCTAATCAGAAGGTAAGGATACTGCTATTGAAAGGGAACGATCACATAAAGAATACGTGAGTGAGGAGAATGCCATGTACGGATTAGTAGTGCTAGTTAACTACTGAAACGTTTTCCAAACTGTATTTATCATCATCGTTGTGCTCTACAATTACTCATAATTATTAACATTGTGCAATTGATAACATTATTAGATTGAGTGTTAATTACATTGTCAAATGAATTAAACTTTAAAAATTCTTCAGGAACGGTGCAAAATTTTCAACATAAATAAGGTTCACTCAACACTAAGCGACTTTTTCAATTTTTCTAGTGTTCCACATCCGAGACGCTAAATCACATGAAGCTTGAGTGGAAGACTAAATAATTACGCAACATAAAATTACGCAAAATAGTGACAAAGAATTATAATGGCTGTAAAATTTCTATGCTTCTATTTCTAAAAATAAACCTCATCATTTACTACCACGAATGTATGTATAGGGTGTTTCGTCAGTTGCTTTGTGGACTTTTCATACAATAATTTTCAGGAGGGAGAAAATTAATAAGGAGTGTATGGCGAGCGACGAACATGCGTTACATGGCTGGCTAACATTTAATATGCATGCAATCCTGCTCATTTTCGCTGAATTATTCCATGGAATGCGTAATCCAAATGATACTTTCTTGCATCGTGAGTTAGAAAATTTACGGGTTATAGAGATTGTAGCATGTACCCAATGGTCTACATACTATTATATGCAAGTGATGCTGGTTAAGAAACAGGTTTTGGACTCAAGTTATCTTAATTCCTTGAATGTCTCATTCCTGATGTTTAGTGAAAAAAACGATTTTAAAATTGTCAGAGAATCTGGCAAAGAGTTGCACGACTATTGCAGTGCAGGTGACCGCGAAATTGTAGGATATTTGTTCATCATAAAGATGTTTTATTAAGACCATCAGCATTCAAATGAAAAAGCCGTGAACTATATTAACTGAGACCAAAATCGACCGCCGCACAAATAGTCAGGATAACATACATATCCAAAGTACTATATTTCACCATTCTACAGTGCAAACTTTATAATAGGACATAAAAAGTTTAAACCTATTCTGCGTACTCTGTAAGCACTCAAAATAAAACATTTCGACCTAATATTCCGAACGTGAAATCTTCTTTGCAGCGTTTGGTGACAAAACGTTTACGATCACCACCATACCGTCAAACTTCAGAAAAATATTAAGCGTAATGCTTAAAATCTCTACAAATTCAAGGAGGAACTTTAAGGAGAAGCAGACTTCACAGTGGAGCCTTCCGTCCTTGCAGACTGTGTTGACATCCTGCCGCCAATATGTTGGTGAAGAGGTATGCGTCACTTGAAGCCTGCTGCTCTAGCTACTCTGCTGAACTCACTCTACGAATATGCCTCCTCTGACTTCTGTAACGCTATGCACTCTACGCACGATTTTCCCACAATTTTGGCACTGACTCTATTCTGCTATTAAATGATGCTGTGTATTCTGTTTTTGACTCTGAATACTATTCTACCATTGACTATTTTGCTCCTGGATGATGTGTGTTAAGTTTCGAAGCCATTCTGTCACACACTATTCCCCATGTAATTAATGTGATAAACATCGAGGTTATAATCATAATTCAATGTGTCACTGGCGCATGTCGACTGTACGTCTATACGCTGAGTCCATCCTGACAGACTCAATTCTGCAATTTCCTCCACAAAGTGCTCGACACTATGGCTCACAATTCTGTTATTGACATAATTCTTCTAAACTCTATAATGCAGTAACTTATATCAAGACTGCAATTTCTTCTATTTTGGTAATGAATTTATGCTGCCATTGATCATGTTTCAGTACAGTATTTATAACTTACCCTCTGCTCACCTTAGAACTGCAGCATTGTCTGGATGACTTTCTTTTGCACTTTACTTTAGTAGCTTCCATGCCAAAATATTTCTCTAACTAAAATAAATGATTCCCATGACTATCCTCACATACGGAAACAGTTGCCAGACTTTCTTCAAGTCTCAACAGTTGACACACTTCTTATACGTATGCCAACAGGTGACAGACTTACTTTACGTGTGCAGACAATCGACTGACTTCCCGTGCACAGACAATTGACTGACTTGCTCAACTAGCCAGACAGTGGGCAAACTTCAAATGCGCACCCAGTTAACCGACTTTCTCTACACACACAGACAGTTGACGGACGTTATTTACGCATTGGGCTGCCAGAACGACAGCTGCCACTTCTGTTGCACTGTACACGCACGCTTCAAAGGACAGTAGTACAAGCGAGCGAGCGCCAAAAGAAAGGCAACGCAGAATGTCATGCGAACATCTTGGCCCTGGCTGACGCGCGGTGGCAAATAGATAGCCGTCACAGCACCTCAATCTTCAGTTGCTCTTCGTAGTATACGGACCGTGAAATGAAATCAAGGGTGAAAACCCACTTTGAAGTTGCCTTCCCAAATATTCTTAGTAGAATTTAGTTAATTATTTCCTGTTTAGCGCATAATTGAATCCTAATGATAATATGATAATTTGAATCGGTTTATTACTAGCTATAGTAAGCGACTAAGAATAGAACTGAAGTTAAATGCAGCGGAGCTTCAACTTATTCCTCAATATTTTTGTGGGTCCGAGTACTTAAGTGAGCATCAGGCAGAGGTGAGACTCATACATAGGTTTGAAACTATTCAGCAGGGAAAAAATAATTCTACTGAAATATCTAAATCTGAGATCACGTCGCGATGTAGCGCTCAAATATGATATACAGCCAAAGCTTGAGAGATAAGGAGAGCTTCTTGAATTAGGAAAAATTCACGGATGCTTTATGCCCAAGTCTTTATTTGACCCTACACGAACGAAAGAAAGGTATTATTGATCTACGGCCTTCAGAATGAGGCGTTATCTGGTTGCTTCTGGCAATTTATTTTATTCACTGCGTTAAGTTGGGTGTTATTTTTACACAAAGTCATGGGTCTGATATCGAGGTGAAATTTATGCTGTTCAACCCACGCAGAGAAGCCAATGAGCTCCTGCTAGCCGAACAAACGTTCGCATAACAGTAATTCTTGTGCACATTTTTTTCGTTCCGCAAAACACTTTTTCTTTTACTTATAAATTCATCGTTTTAAATTTTTCTTAAGCTAAAATTTTTTTGCACATCGTCTTGCATTTTGTATAAGAATGATACATCTTAATTTTTGAATCTATATTTTGCAGTAAGCAATAATTACTGCAAGGATTATCGCATATCAAATGAATTTATGCTCCTGATCAACAAATGTTATCATGCTAACGTTAAAGTCTGCGGACTATTATGCCCTACAAAGAAAACATTCCAATTACTCAATGTATCTCTGAGTACTCACATACAAATATCTATGATTTAAATAATATCTTCTTCATGAAGTTGAGTGACAGCACATTCATGAGCGTCGACGCGACAGACTCATGACGAGATGCCTGCATGTTTAACCCTGCATCAAAATGGTGGCGTCACCCTAAATTGTGCAGTAAATACTGATGCCAATTAGAAATTGTACAGTGCCCGTTGGACACATAGGTGAGTAGAGGCCATTTATCATGCATCTGCATGTGTCCACGCGTTTAGTGATAAGCTTATACCATTGTTCGTCTTTGTGATTCTTGTCATCATTATGAGCACTGTTGTTAACAATTTTATTGTTAACATCTTAATTGTGTTATTAATCGGAATGACGATAATCACTTCAGGGTATTAGCTAACTATCAAGTCTACGAATAACTAATCTCGAACTTGAATGGAGAACGACTAAGAACGCGTTGCTGATCATGATATACATACTTTATGATTGTTAAAGTCAAATCAGGGCAACTAAAGCTAGGTTAGGTTTGATTTAATTCCGTAAGGTTAGACTGGATTACTTTTGCTTGATTTAAGTTAGCAAAATTTGTTATTAAATCAAATTAGGATAGGTGCAGAATTTAGGCCAAAGTGACGGTAAGCGTTACGTGTCCAACTCGGTTAGGTTAAATAATGATAGGTAGGCATATCAGAGTAGAAATAAAAGGAAAAAAGAAAAAAATTCTTGAAAGTTTATATGAAAATTGGGCCGGTGTTCCTAAAAATAGTTATTATTTTCATTTTATAACTCTTATTATTATTATTTTTATTCTTATTACTATCATCATCATTAATATAGCTACTAATATAACTCATAAAATGGCCTTATCAGTTAATATAATTATCTTTGCTGTGCCAATGCACCGATCTTTTCCCAAAATAGATTAACAACTTACTGGTCATAAGGGCTACACTGTTGAGGAAAAGGGTACGTAGGGAGCTATGAAATCACTCCTACTCTATGTACAAGCTTGCATTCCTAATAATATAGTCGTGCACTTACTTCACTTCCCTAGTCAAAGATTAATTCATAAGTTTTATTGTATTAATATTAAACATATTTTTATGTAAATTGCTGTTTATCGTCTCCCATTTTACTACAAATGTTGTGAACGATATGATTAAGATCTACTTGTGACGTAAGTTTCAAGCACGAGCAGGAAAATAACAATGCGTCGCTGGTAGTCGATTCATCTTTCAAATGCAACTCAACAATCACCATTAATTATCCTTTTGATTTAAAATGCAGCATCAAAGACACGGAAATAAGTGCTGCACTAATTTGGGCTGCGATATACACGCTCGTAGCACAGATTTCATTAGAGAGACGATGCAAATTCTGTTCATTTCGTCCTCCCGCCAGTAATTACAACGTTCAAGAGTGGAACGCACGATTTTTTTACCCTAGGAATAAGGCGTCGAAAGCAGCGCCTCTCTTGCGACCCCGAAGCTGACGCAATTTGCATCGCTCCTTCGAGGAGCTTGTTCAATGAAGCGCAACTGATTTGCAGGGAATTTAGGGCAAACCAAAGAGTCAACACTTCATTCAGAATTTCAATTTCTATAGCGTGTTGTAAATACATGTTCTATAGAAGCCTTACCATCTCCCTCACGTAATGAACTTGCACAACGACATCTGTCGCACGATTATAATGGGGCATAATCTTTAAAGGTTTTCGGCCTCCTCTTTGACCTGGGACATTGTCTCGCCCTAGGAGCTGCAACCATCGTTGCGTCTCAGCTTAGTGTCTTTGAAGCGAAATCTGGACTCAATGAGAGAACAGTTCCTTTACAAGTTCGCTAAAACTTGGTTGGAACTGAGCCCATGAGAAATTTTAATCAAGCTTTAATTGTTTCCAGGGCTCATCCCATTTGCTCAGGTGCTCGAAAGGTGGAACACGAGACTCAATTTTCCGGACGCAAATGCATTCCAATGAGACTCGCCTCATTCCATATAGAATTAAAACTTAGATGAAGCAAAAATATATCAGACATATCAGGACGCCATTCCTGAAAATGAGGCATTCAATACACGTAAAAGATTGTTGTGACGTTTTTATGACCTACACATTGCAACAAAAAATGGATAACGATTTTTACTGCCAGCATAACAGCTACGTATATTGCCGACATTACGCTATTATTGCGCTGCAGAGCTGAAGCTATGAGAAAGCGAATGATTGACTTATGGATTACTGAATCTCTGCTCAATATCAAGACATTTTGCACTATCTTATTACCTGACGAACTAAATTTTTATTCTATTTCTAAAATGTATTTTTCTATTCAGCTGTAATGCAGCAAAGTGATGTAAAACCTTCGTAAAGTTTTTTCCTAAATTAGTTTTTACAAATCATCATAATTTTTAAAATTCAATTTCCGACCATTTCATTACTCTCAGTGATTCCCCCAGCTCTTCATATTAATTCTGAATTATCTCTGAGACGGGGTGGCAGAAAATGTTTGCTACATTTTCAAACATTTTCAGGCGGTAGTTGCCAGTAAAACCGTCCAATACGCTCAACAAAGCGTCACATGAATAACACCATCCAACGTGAGAGTACGTTCAATAAAAAAATTATAATCTGATGTGAGAGATATCATACAAGCCCTTTAAATTTTACTCATGAGCATAAATGCTAAACATTGCGAGGCATCAATGGTATGAACAGAACATCAGAACAGTCGCACCACCGTACGCACTACAGGCAGTCACGCCGTTACAGAACATCACAACAGTCGCACCACCGTACACACTACAGACAGTCACGCTGTGCGAAGAGAGTTGTCACACCAGAACACACGTACATCACACGCCTTCTCATTATGAAACAGAAGCTCATTGATGATTTTTCTGATGGAAATCTATCTCTTCTTGCTGGCTGCTCTATTTTCTTCTTATTCTCAGAAATTACGGATCATTGAACATTCTTCGTAAACAAGATTAGGAAAGGATTGCACTGGAAAATAGTGAGATCATAGGTAACACTGGGAAAACAAATGATTATGACAGGTGGGATCACAGTTCACGCTATCCTGAAAGAACTCATCTCTTTTATTTCTTATACGATAATGAGAGAAGCTTCGTTAAGGTGTTTCGTGAGTGCTCTACCACGAACAGCGTACTGCTTCTGGTTATCTTTACGAACATTTTCATTTCTTCGCGCTACGATATGGATTATTCGGAAGGCTAGTAAGCGCCTTTTGCAGCAGGATTGTAATATGGTGTTTAGTAAGAAATAGTGTTCCTCAGTTTGCAAATTGTACTCTACTTATTGTAATCTAATATCCAATAGTCGTTTTGCATTTCTGGGCTTCTCTACTTGTGTATAATTTCTCACGAAAATAAAGATACCTGAGCTTTCAAGCATCATATTTCACTTCCAATAAAGGAAAGTGACCCGCACTCGTGGGAAGAAATCAGCCGCAACAACGGCTCTCAGGTTAACGCTCACCAACTTGCATGCTTCACAAATACGAAGCGTTCAGTTGTTGAAACCTGAGCTGCAAACATCATCGTGTCTGTCACTGCTCCTTGCGTTAATCAACGTAAAATACTACACAAATGCATTCAAAACTACAGTGATTCAGTCGCTTATATGTATAATATGAATAAAAGGAAACTAAACAATAAATTAAGGACCTGTATTTACCCCCAAAAACAGCCCACTGACGTACCTCTAGCAAACTGTTTCAATAATCACTCGCATGTTCTACTTCAACTACTATTTTGTAGCAATTTGCTTTTGCTCTGACCGTTCGAATGCGGTGCAATTTTTGTCGTTGGAGCGCAAAGCTCAGGTAACTCACCTGTAATGAGCGCACGCAGCGACCTCCTGGCGCTTTCCTTTGTTTGCAAGGTCACCGCAGCGGCGCATAGAGACGGCGAACAACCGCCTTCTGCGCACACGTAGCTTGCGAAGCGTTAATTCCAGTGGCACTCCTGCCATGCATATGAGTGTTAAGTTAGAGTCAAATCTCGAGTTATTTCAGTTGAGTTGATGTCTAATCTGGATCTAGAGACGTTAAGTTAGAAGTAATTAAGTTTGGATGTAGAAACGTTGCGTTTTAATCAAATCCGAATTCAGAAACGCTGAATTCGAATTAAATCATCATCCAGGAACGTTGAGTTGAAAGTTTACTTTGCTGGAACGTCGGGAATACATGCGCTAGATATCGTGTTTTATTGAGATGTAAAAGTTTCATTAGCCTTTGTGAAATCTTTTATCATATATTATTTTTTCAAATTTATTGGCCTCATTAAAGAGGAAAACCTAACAGCGCTCGAGAAAAACCTAATAAACTTACTTTCGAGCGCATGTATTTCTAGTCGGTATGTTTTCCAGGAAATGACTACAATACAAAGTGCTTTAAAAACTTAGTTCAGAAATTTTATAATTGAAATAAAGTTATAAGGCTACTTTTCGTCATGGCGCTAGCGATGCTAGCCAGATTATTTATGATTGTTATTTAACACGTTTCTTGCGTTGACGTTCCTCCGTCTATGTATAATTCAGCTTCTTGGTTGCAATATTGCAGTTTAAATGGGAGAAATCAACACCAACGCGTGAGTATAATAAACATGTTTTTTCAAAGACAAAAATAAATAAAAATTTCTGAATGGATTCATTGGTTGCTCACATTACAGCAAATGAAAGCACAGTGGGATCCACTGATGAGTAGCATCACAAGAAACGTATTAAATGACAAGTTGATCAGAAGTAAAAAAAATATACGACCATACCTATGTACTAATAACATTGCGGCATTTTATGCGATTCACATTAACGGCCTGCGTTTCTATTCATGCAATACGCATCCTAAACCAAAACAGGATCCACCGCCTGCGAGTCACACCTGCGACCTGCCTGGTCACTGCCACGAGTCTCCAAGTCATACTACTCTTCACCACCGCAGCGAGCGCTCTACTGATACTCGCGGTACTCGAGGAGCTGCAGGCCCTGTTTTACTGCGTGTCCTCCACACTGCCCCTCAGCCTCTGCCCTCTGGTCACCCGTATGTGTGGACCCTGCACGTACTGTACGTAGTGTGCAGCGCTGTGTTGGGTCATGTACAGCAAGGTGCAGTGTCCTGCACAGCAAGGCGCAGTGCCCTGCACAGTAAGGCGCCGTGCCCTGCACAGCAAGGCTCAGTGCCCTGCAGAGCAAGGTGCAGTGCCCTGCACAGCAAGGCTCAGTGCCCTGCAGAGCAAGGTGCAGTACCCTGCACAGCTAGGTGCAGTGCCCTGCACAGCAAGGCACAGTGTCCTGCAGAGCAAGGCACAGTGCCCTGCACAGCAAGGCGCCGTGCCCTTCACAGCGAGGCGCCGTGCCCTGCACAGCAAGGCACAGTGCCCTGCACAGCGAGGCGCCGTGCCCTTCACAGCGAGGCGCCGTGCCCTGCACAGCAAGGCACAGTGCCCTGCAGAGCAAGGCGCAGTGCCCTGCACAGCAAGGCGCAGTGCCCTGCACAGCAAGGCTCAGTGCCCTGCACAGCAAGGCTCAGTGCCCTGCAGAGCAAGGTGCAGTACCCTGCACAGCAAGGCTCAGTGCCCTGCACAGCAAGGCTCAGTGCCCTGCACAGCAAGGCTCAGTGCCCTGCACAGCAAGGCTCAGTGCCCTGCAGAGCAAGGTGCAGTACCCTGCACAGCAAGGCTCAGTGCCCTGCAGAGCAAGGTGTAGTACCCTGCACAGCAAGGCTCAGTGCCCTGCACAGCAAGGCGCAGTGCCGTACACATGTGCAAGGTGCAACAAATTCATGTGTTGTATGATGGTGCAATGTGTACTCAACCACCGCTGTACTTCAGTGCCTCAATTCAGTTTACTCTATACGGCATAAAAAAGAACCTCATCTGAAGTTTTCTCCATCAAGATCATGAAAGTTTAGGATTTTTCTACGGCCTTTAAGTTACAAAACTTCCTCAACTCCATAAGAGCATAGGGAACTCAAAACAAGACGGTCAGGTGTTTTTTTTTAGCGGCCTTGCTACGAGAAACTTTCACAACTTCACAGAGTGTTTCTACGAAAAATTAATCGGGAGGTTTTGTGTAGCTTGGATTCATGATCGTGGCTCTGTGAGATGCAGACAAAGCTGAGATAAAAAAGCTGCTGGAGTACGTTCCGAAGGGGTGGATTTCAAGACAAAAGTACTGCTTGCAGCGAGTTAACATTGAAGCGTTTTTACAGCGTAGGAAATTAAGAGATGAATATTGCAAGACCATTGGTAAAGACTTGAATAAATTTTCGTACCTTTTTAACCTACAGTAAATAATTTTTGCTAGCATTACGTGCAGGACTTGCTGTTTGAGTGTGCGAGTGTCAGATAGAATACGCTTGTTTCTTTTAGCATTCGTATTTTTTCTGTTCAACTCTGTGCTCAAAACTTCATTTGATGGCTCTTCATTCGTGAGCAATTTTTTAACTCTAATTTACAACTGCAATGCATAGAAACGAGAAGTTGTCAGTAGTGTTTGTCACTGCGATGAATAATTTAGATTAAACTACATCTAGTAACGAGTTCACTTAAATGACAGCGAAATGCAGCAATTCTGCCAGTTTCTAATTATTTCCAAAAACTTATTTGAGCCAAAAATATTTACAGACGAATACAGCAGAATACTTAAAATTTTCTTGCGAACGCAAGAAAATGAAATAACATTGCTGTTTTTTTCATGTTTTGAATAGATCTCATTAGTTTTTGTCAAGCCTAATTCCCAATTACGCAGTTTAAACGAATAACTACAAGCACATTCTTTAAACACAACAAAATTAGTTTTTTTCGGAATCGAAAAAATAATCACTTATGATTTTCAAATTTTCAACTAAAATTACAAACAATTTTGTTTCCTTCCATGACAAATCTTTTATGTATTTTTCAGATTTGAAGAAGTACCGTTCATAACTCTACCTCATCACGGATGTAGCCCTCGTTAGAAGCAGCTACCTCGAGGTCAGGACGTAGACTAGGAGACAGAAACTTTGAGTCCCACAAAGCTGAAGTCATTAACCTTCTAACGACCAAGTTATTACCAAAAAATGTTCCGTAAATTACCCCTCATCATGGTGCTTTTTATATAATTTCAGCTAATTTTTGAACAAAACATTTAGAATATCGGACTAAAGTGAATAATTTCTAATGAACTGCAGGAAGGTTTGAGTATACATTTCCATGAAATGTCATGTACCTAACTCAATATTCCATAAAAAACGATATTTTTTAACATTAATTTGACTCAGCAGCATCAGAAACTTTCCTCGACTACAGTTTACGTAAATCTTCAATGCGGTTTCGGAGACCCGATGCGGAGAACTGGGATCTTCTCTCTCTGAACGAACTCTTCTATAATATAATTGGCGGCTCTATTTTATGCTGTGATTCAAAAATATGAGGGTATGCCATACAAATACATGCATTAGGATACATTATGCAAGTATCAACTTGAGCATTATTTTCCATTGCATTTTTTGGTGACTTTTGCAGACACAGTAGGTAACCTCATCTCAATGAGCGTTCAGAATACGTTTTGCCGATCAAATTGCATGTAGTGGGTTAAGAACCAATAGAAATTAAACATATTTTACGGTGTTGTATTACTTAGAAATGTTATCATTCTACTGAAGATTGACATGCGAGCAACAGACACAAAATAAGTATCAAGGAATTGCTTTATTTAAAAAAGCCTCAATGTTATGGAATAAATGTAGCATAGTTCCAACCCCTGCGACTACTTCTTCAACTTTGTTACCCTCTTTTGCGCAACTCCCCTTCCGTCCATTATAAAATACCAGGAACTGAGATTTTCCGCAATTATTTTCGTTATTTTGCGAGAAAGTTGAGAATCTGAAGTCTTATCTTTTACAAAGATAGCGCCGGAGAAATCGCAAATGATCCATCAAATCATTGCAAATGAATAAATCACCGCGAGTAATTTGTACAATTATTGCTGTATGGATAAATTATCGCATGTAAGCCAAGAAATTACTGCACAATGCAGGAATTCTCACAAGAATTTATGAAGCAACTATTCTGTAGTAAATAAATTGATTTTTGGGCTGACGGGGACGGACATTGAGCATCAGGATGATGCTGGAAAACTGCTACGACTCCTGGCCAGGAGTGAAGGCTTCCCTAGCTCAACAGAATACTTCAAACCACCAAGATTTCATCTTTTACTTCCTGCCAAAATAAAAGGCTTGCCTGCAACATTTACGTCGCAGTAAGCAAGGCGGTAGAGTAGGCCATAGAATACTCGAGGGACACTAGAATTTGAGTGCAATTCGAATTTGGTCTATATATGGCTACACACATTCGACAGATCAACTTTTTTCACAAATGATAGCAACTGACACTGATGGTAAAATCGAGATTTTATCACGATAATAGCTCTCATAATTGTTGTTTCCGAAGCCCTGATCCCCGAGTCTTCTCCGTGACATGGTAGACGAAGATACCAGCGCGTTAACCGAGTGGCTTGCTGGAGACAAAGAAGAGGATTGTAGAAGATGGGAGTTCAGTCTGTAGCCATTAAGTTGTGATAGCGTGTAGGTATTGCGCTTTAAAATTAATACCTCAGCAGGGTTGTGTGAGAAGTTGAAAAGTTGAAAAACACGAGAAGTAACCATCAAGCTGTTGCCAGTAACCCTCGAGCTGTTGACAGTAACCCTCGAGATGTTGACAGTAACCCTCGAGCTGTTGACAGTAACCTTCGAGCTTTCACAGGAGACATCACAACCGTGCCATTTTTTACTTTTAGAATAGAATAGAATAGAATAGAATAAGGCAATAGGAACGAGCCGTTTGGCCCATTCTTGGTTCAATACCGAAGTCCCATGCCGTCTAAAGTAACTCCATCAGTCATGCACGTACACCTTAACCACGTAAGTCAATTTAGTCGTGTGCACACATATCACTCACGCACAGGCGTTTATGTTACGAGCATTTATCTCAATCATACATTAACCTTAAGGAGTTAGGAACATAGTTAGTAGGATGTAGTACTGGGGGGGTTCGTAATCCAAAATTTATCGAGACAATTTTTGAATGTGTTCACAGTGCCAGCAGAAACTATGTTTTCTGGCAGCTGGTTCCAAGTTGCGGCAATTTTAACGGGAAAAAAGTTCATAGCTTGAGATAAAAATTTTCCACTGAGGATTTCGGGAAACTTTTTCCATTGAAAGTCTTTCACTGACAAAAATACATTCAATGATATTGCCACACATAACATCATTCTGAAAAAATACATAATTCGACTTGCGTAACGCAATGCACTATTTCTTTTTATTGAGCAGAAGTTCTTACACATAAATGATATAAAGTCAGAATTGCTCGCACGGCACCTTTTATCACGACAATTTGAGCCCATTAGGTCACTTTAATGTGGGTCGCTGTAAATGTGAGAGAGCTCCATGTACGTCTAGTGTGTCCATAACTGCAGCTTCAGTTGCTTGTCAATTAGATACTGACGCCCACGAAGACACTCTTTTGGACCGTCCTGGATATTTAGTTCTCAATAGAAATTAGTGGACCTCGTTTGTTAAGATAGTGCCGAAGATATCAAACAGGTCATCAATATTCTGTAGTTCTTTTGGATCGGAGACGCGAGATCTGGCGAGTGCTTGCAGAGGGCATCTCATACGACACAAAACCGATCAAAAAGATGTATTGCCCAATTATTTTCAGAAGCTTCTGCCTATCACCGCACTTCACACTTCTGGGATAAAACGATGAGATGTAGCGGAACTTCCAGCTGGAACTTTTTTCGTTCTAGAACTCCGACACTACGGAAATTTGTGGCTAACAAGTTTAACGAACTTTGGGAGTATTGCGAACGCGCAAGGAAGTTTAACTCTTCCAGAGGGCTCTTGAAAGTTTCAATTTATCAGCAGCTGCTTCGGCTATTTTAGTTAAATTTTTCTTTTTTAACAGGCAAGTAAAAACTTGTGCAAGCAGTCAATCACCGCGTCCATAAAACTTGGTGATGTGGAAACTAAAAATAAATTAGTCGTGTTTTTATTTCTCTGCATGATAACTGAGAGGAGATTCGAAATGTTTGATTAACTTTGCTATGTGTTTTGACTAATTTTTCATAGTTTAAGGCAAAGTTAGGAACTTCACTTGAAAAAGATGCTGAGTGTGAACACAAATTGCACTTCAGGGACGAAAATAAATAACTAGATCTTGGACGAAGATATCATTTAATTGCAATGCTAAAATGCGTGGCATAGGAATTATTCCCTCTATAGGATGCTAATTATTATGAATTGATATTGACCAATAGGTGTTTTACTATAATGTTTGGTCGAAATAAATTCAAGCAAACGACAGAATATCTGAAAACATACTTTTGCCTTACTTGACTCACAACAGGTCCAGTGCTGTGATCTTGAAGTGACGTCCCTGAAGAGGCGCCAGCCAAACTGCGTAGTTTTGTGGGCCACACTTCTTCGGTAGGTTGATGGAAAAGTTTCCTCTACATGGAACACCAGCACTAAAAAACAATACAAAAACAGTAAGCGAAAGAAGGCTTACTAGAGCGTCGTCATTGTTGAAAATCCAACGCTAGGGTGAACATTTTAATGAACTTTATTCGGCGACTTCTGTTTAACATCTCTTGCGCATGAAGCTCTCTCTGTTTGCGAGTGTTGATCCGATTTGAATTCCAAACATAATTTCCTAATATTTGAATGCCCTCACAGTGTTTGAGAGGATTCCTCACTCGCTTAAAATAAAGTATTAGTACATATTTTATGTTTAATAACTGTACTTGACATATTTAAAAAAATCACCACTCGTTAACTAATTTCTTGGACACGAACATAATTGAAGGGTGGACAGCACTAGTGGACTACTTGCATTTTTTCCCACGGGAAAAAATGCAAGTAGTCCACTAGTGCTGTCCACCCTTCATTAGTAAACCACTGGATCGTAATCGCCTCTGTCAGCGCTGTGTTAGCGACAGCACTCCCGTGCTGTCCCGTTTAGCACTCCCGTGCTACTTACATTTATTCCCGTGGAAAATATATTATATTTACCATGGGCAAAAATGCAAGTAGTCCACTAGTGCTGTCCACCCTTCAATTTCTTCTGAACTGCACTAAGCACTTCACACCGTAGGGAGTAAAAAATTACAGATTTCTAGGAATTTTCAGTTCGCAATTGTGATCAAATTATAGTATAGTTCATTAAATCATGACATAAATCGTGAATACTGAACGCTCTTATCGTCCGCTTTGAAACTTAGAGTTCCTATAATGAATAAATTTCTCTTAAGAAATGGTTTCCCCCTTCCACTCTTCACATTATTGTTATACATTCGTACGTAGGATATATTGGTTGCATATTATGAAGTTCAGTATTATTTTAGGTATATTTCTACAAAGTTTAGCTTCCAGAAATTAAAAATTTTCAAATTAGATAATCTATGAGGATGAACAACCTTTACATTCTTAAAGAGCAGATGTACCTGCAGGCCCACGCGAAAATTGTTGTTCATATTAGGCTATTCTCAACGACCTGTCCGAATCTGCATTAATATAATACCATAAAAGCACGTAATCTTAAATCAGCAATTTCATTCAAATACCTTGAGTGTAAGCAATTAAATTTGTGTATGTTACTTACAGCTGTTCAGTAAAATGTTTAAATTACAATGTCATTTCTCGGGGCATTGTCATTTAGAAGCTTGTAAAATCTAATGAGTTCTAATAAAGCTCTAATGAAGCTTTAATGAGTTCTAATAAAACTGTGATGAGTTCTATTGAGTTCTAATAAAGCTGTGATGAGTTCTAATAAAGCTCTAATGATATTCAATTAAGCTTTAATGAGTTTAATAGAGCTCTAATGATTTCTAATAAAGTTCTGATAAGTTTTCACAGAGCTCTAATGAGTTTTAATAAAGTTCTAATGAATTCTAATGAATCTCTTCTGAGTTCTAATAAAGCTCCAATGAGTTCTAATAAAGCTTTAAGGAGTTTTAATTCTAACTTACGGGAGGAAACATGATAAAATGTGGAGCCAAGTGTACTCGATCTATTAAATATTCCGATGAAAAATACTACGATGACGTTACATGACTTATAAAACTATATTCACATGAACAGTTCTGATCTACTGGAAAAGGGCTGCTCACTCTTTCTTATAGATTAAAAGCTCGCTTCTTCGTTGAGGTTTAATGATCGATTTTCTTATAAGTTTAAGGCTCAGTTTCTCCATCGATTTGAGGTTGGCTTTTTTATAGGTCTAAGCAGAAAATTATACAATAAAGAACGGAGACCTCGAGTAATTTTCTTGAATAAAAAGTGTGCAGGATTCAGATATGCTGCATATCAAACAGCTGTAAATTGCAGACTTGTCTTGCATAACTGCGGGAATAAACACGTAAGCGAATACAGTTCCACGCTTCAAAAATGGTTCCTGAAATCTCTCAAAAATTTGAAATTTAATTTTTCAAACTGATAGCAAATTAAATCGCTACTAAGCCATCCTAAACTAATAGGAAATTAAATCACTACTAGCCCATCATAAACTAATAGGAAATTAAATCACTACTAGGCCATTACAAGCCAATAGGTAAGTCAATTACTACTAGGCCATTACAAACTATTAGGCCTTTACGTGCATTCACGCACTCGTTGCTACACATATTTTACTGCTCTGTATCATCTCTGTTGCTGGCAGTGTTCTCTCTCCTTCTTACTTTGAAATATTATATGAAACGATAAGAATTTAAACTTCAAAATATGTTTCGAAAGTGGCATAATAAACAAATTTCGTACTTAATATTATACTATGATCTCGAAACGTCTCATACCTTACACCAACTTACTTCATGTGCAGCATCCTCCAAGTCTTTAAGTCTACCCATCAAGGAGAGTTTGCTTGACTTATAAATACAGGTTTGGCGTCACAGATTCGGCACACCATCCATCTCACTAGACCGGCACGTCCCCCATTCCAGAAAAAAATCATTTCAGTACAACATTCACATTCCAGTACAAGAATAGGCTCAAAACTACAGAATATTCGTCATGAGTATCGTACGTCAAAAACTGAAACGCCTACAAAAAGTTGGAGCCCAAAGTTTAGAAAACAGAGTTTCGTTGGACGCCACATTGAGTTTTGAGCTGTGCTGTGTCTGAAGTGTCTATGGTTTTTATGGTCAATCCACTCATTTTGAGAGCATAAAAAATGGTCAAATTTGTATCGTTCATCATATGTATCAGTTTGTATCGCCAGTCAAATACTCTATACTCAATCACAAATATTCTACTAACCTACGTCCAGAATGTCACATGACTCAACATGCTTGAGATTCTACATAATACAAGCAAATTTCCTGAACTAAAGTGCATTTTAAAATTATTTACCGACTCTAAAATCCCTTCATTCGCTCCTCTTTAAGTGTTGTATTAAAGTTGTCTAAATGTGTGTCATATTTGGGATGAAAATATAAAATTTCATGACCACAGCTATTATTTATCATTATTAGATTGTCCCGAATATTTATTTACGTTTTCAAAAAATTACATGAGCCGAAAATTACAAAAATGATGATTTATTAACAAGAAACAGTAAACACTTATTCAATTTCCCTCTATGCATCAGATATTATAATAATAAAAAATCGACCACAAGCTTTATAGCTAAAGAGTCGTACTGGTAAGTTTTCATTTCTTAAACTTCATCTAAAACCCAACTTTTTTATGGCCTTCCAAGCTTATCTCGATCCCCATTTATTGTTGCAAAAAATACATTATTATCAATATTTTTAGTATCCTCATCACTCATAATATTGATCATATATATATATATATATCAATCATCTTAACATTATAATTCACTGCTATTTCCACCCTGTAGGACAACACCCAGCCTACAGCAGCAGCGCGACATCACATCACTTGTACAGGATGCGGCAACATAACTTCCCTTTTTTCAGAGCAAAAGCTTTTGAAAAAAGGAAGTATTGTTGCCGTACCCTGTGTTGTGCACAAGAAAAAGCAAGTGCAGCTCTTCAAGCCCGTCTTGAGCAGCTTAACTGAGGAGAGTTTTGCCTGAGGAAATACAAGACTGAAGGGATCTCAAATTTAGTTATTTTACACTTATCGTTTGAGAGTTGTATGAAGATTTATCAAAGCACTTTGCTAGTGGTTCTTTTCAACATTTGTAAGAGAAATTATCATTCTATATCATAGGCATGGTGGTATGAGATAACACAGACCTAGAAATATACTTCAAAGAAAAAGTACACGCGTGCCTGAATTACAGAGCTAATTGCATCGCGGGGCTTATTTTGGTTAACAACATGAATTTACGTCTATGAAATCTTTTGTTATTTCCTGCCTTCATTCTCTATTAATAAACTAAGAATTCTTATCCAAGATTCAGTCATATCTGCCTAAGTGTCAACCAGGAACACAAAGTTTATTGTTATCAGTCTTTGACTGGGAATAAGATTTTTAACTCGTTACACAAATTTACATCTGAAACAAATCTGGTGAGCTTGCAATTCGGGCATTCATGACATGCCATGCCGTCTGTGAACTAATTAAAACTGGAAGTCACAAATCGACTGGAAATTAAACAGCGAACGTCTAATTACATTTGGCCTCGATACAGGCTCTGCAACGGAAATAATACGTGACCGAGAAGATACAGCAATTAATGCAACATTGCTTTCTCTATCCACAGCTTCGCATTATAATTAAAAATCGGGAGGTTAATTTTAGAAATGAAACCCTTGACGTTGAATTATTCATGATGCAAACTCTCGTCACACTGACACGCTTTGATTTTCATCTTTGATGTATTGGTGATATGGATAACTTAAAATTAGCACACGAAACACTTCATGTGTACTTGTCGATCATACAACTCGCTAGCAGATCAAACACATCACTATAACTTGCAGTTAAAATGTTTTACACCTGAGAATTAGATGGAATGGCTGAAAGAACCGAGTGTGGATTATGTGTGATAGAAACATGAAAGTATTAATATTTAGCTGTCGGTACGATAAAAGCTTTAACCAACACATTCTTGTGATTTTTTAAAAATTGTTCAGACATAATGTATTATTAATCGAAGCATCAATCATGGTACAGATAATGTATTATTGATAGAAACATCGGCAGAGGTACAGACTGATCTTAATCCTTGTTCATGAACGTGTTGTGGGCGTTGTTTCTTGAGAATATAAATCTATTGTTTATAGTCAGGACATTGAACAAAACACGATCTCAGCTCTGCGAATGCTGCACAACATTTTTTTGATGAGTGTGTAGTAGATTCATTTTTCAAGCCAGTATCTCACCAGATGTGTTCGGCAGAAATACTACGTCTGATTTAGTCTTATCTTGTAAGATATCTTATATATCTTATTTACCTCTCAGAATATTTAACATTTCATGAGAGAAAGTGCCAGTATTTGCTCTGCTTCAGTTCTTTTGAATGAGTAAGTTATCGAAGTTCAATATTTTATGGGTAAAAATTCATGGTGGAGAATTAATCAATACGAGGATATGAAAAGGTCATTGGAAAGCATGCTATAGACGCCAATCAAAAAATATCAAATAACAGATACTTGTCATCAAGCAAGTTGAGGTTCGTAGGAACACGTGCAATGATTTGCAAGTTTGAGGAAATAATCAGTTGAAGTCAGTCAGCCTACCTCGTCTCTGCGTCACAAACAGAGAAAATCCGGGCGCTGCCTAGGGTTTCGAACCTTCGCAGCACAAGCACAGATCACTGACCACTCGGCTACAGTGAAAGCAACCGGTCAGTGGTAACCTGTCAGTAGTAACCTGTCAGTGGTAACTGGTCAGTGGTAACCTGTCAGTGGTAACTGGTCAGTGGTAACTGGTCAGTGGTGACCGGTCAGTGGTAACCTGACAGTGGTAACTGGTCAGTGGTAACCACATGTCTGCAGGACAACCTCTCACAAAAATGTCATGCGTCCCGGTATGTTGCAAACACATGCGTGCTTTGGTGTTTCAATAAAAATGCAAATAAACACGTCGTTCTATCAACTAAGAAAGAGAAGCGCAAGTATAAATATTCAGATGGCGATATCTTGCTCTGAAATACATTTGGATGCTTGGAAGTATTTATGTGTATTTGAAAACAATTGCATGCATTGACAACTACTACGTGTAAACTAGCGTCCCCTTCATCAAAGTAATTTTTGTCATTAAGTTCATCATAAAACGAAGCACGGAAGAGCTTCCATCACTGGGAAAAGAAAATAAGCGGAATAATAGAGCGATGAACAGGCTTGCTAAATTTAGACTGGTTCCTTCTTGATAGCGTCCTGAGTTATTTTACTGTCTATTAGGGAGAGATAAATTCTGTAACCAAGACATTCTGCCTCGTAGATACTGTTTAAGTGAGGTTGTAGACTAAAATAGGAGTTTCTGCAGAGCTCGCGTACAGACGAAGTTCTGAACTAAAAACCGGAGCAATTTTAGCGTCATAGTGAGTCAGTGTTATTCATTCCAGCTCAAATATCTTCGCCTTAGGATTCCAAATACTAGCCTGACGAAAAACTTGAGTGACAGAATCAAGAAATGCAAAGCATCTCATTACACTTCAAGAAACATTAATTCAGGTACGACGATAAATAATTTCCTTAGGATCGGTTGATAATTCTAATATGTCCCTGAAAATTATTTTTTTAAATTTGAATTAATTTTGTGTGAGCAATGATGACAGGAAAAAACCCTGCTTTGCAAACGTTGTGCACAATGTGTTATAATTTGTGAAGCTGAACTCAGGTTTTCTATGGCTTGCACAATGTCAGTTGATTGCATGCTCAGATTTCTTTCAGTGAAAAGCTCGAGTACAAAATAATGAGTATCTACGCGTCGTCACCGGAGGATGAATTATTGCATCATGTAGGATTTTGCATATCTATGTTGGATCTCTAGAAAAAAAACGAAATTTGAAGAATGAAAAACATAATTTAGTGCTGAACGTAAACTAGTTTAATTATAAAATGTGATGAATTTGTTTCTAAAATTAGTAATAAAATCCTTGAAATGATGGGTATAGATCATAACTCTGAGGACTACTTGTAAGGTGTTATTTACTCGACAATGAAATTTTAGAATGATCTTAAATCTCAAAAAAACGGCTTTACTCTTCGTTAATGCCGTGTTTAAACAATGCTGTCAAGAAAGCTTCATTAGACATGAGCACTCAAACCAGAAGTGCGACTTCCAAAAGGAGACATATGTACAGAAGACATAAATTTTCCAGTTTTTCGAACTGTAGGCGTTTGGTTATTTTCTAGTGTTCTCAAATTACTTACAAATTAATATTATCATAGCTACTAGTACATACGAGTAACATTTTTACCATATTGTGAAATGCAACCTTCAAAATCACCTAACGACTGTTGCACAATCCCAGCACCAATCACATTGGTTATTATCAGTTATACGGTAATCAACACACAGTAAAAATAACATCAACATCTGCACAGTAGCCATCCTCCTGGCGCTGTCCTGACCACAACCTAGTCAAGTCATGAGACTCCTCTGCTCTCACTGCCTGTGAGGCGAACCCTGATGACATGAGTCGCTGGGAACAGATGCGAAACTCTCAATAAATTTTAAAGTTTCATTCGATAGGAAAATTTCCCAACTGACAAGAAAATAGACCTTAGCTCAAGCCGAAAAGATAAATTATGCAAGATCAATTATGCGCCCTCAAAAAGTACATTATTACTTGCTCAAGTTATCAAAAAGAAGAAATTTTAAATTAACTTCCTAACCCAAGTGCTACGCCCCACCAACTCGGAGGGAAGCTGTGCTCATAATTCAAGAAGTCTCTTCAGGTCGTAGTTGGTTACTGAGCGGTCCATAGTGAAACTCTGGATGAGACTTTGCGTATACACGAGGACCCTCAGCTTTGTGGAAGCAGAGGGGTCAATTTATCACCCGAACACTCGTGTGTGCCGCAGTGATCTTGACAATATGAAGCAATGAACCGCAATTAAGAGGTCAAGCATTCTACTCACGTTCAATGTATTTTAAATATAGGGCACGATAAAGAGAAGTATATTCTGTGTAGTTAAAGAAATGTTCAAAACATTTGAATCTACGACCAATAACGCACGTAAATCACATGAACTTTTACAAACATTAACTTCAAGTTACGAGTCGAGGACTTCATCATCTTATTTTCTGAAGTCATTAGACCTTAACTTTACCTTAAATTAACGCACTTCAGACCGTCGATTTACTATCATGACTACCACACCGGCACTGATCAGTAGACCATCACTGCAGTAGCATTGGTCTGTTGTGTTGTCATTACTGCAGAAACTTTTCTTTGCTTCAAGTAAAAGTGAGAGCTCCAAAATACTGGTACGATGTTTTTCCCTTAGCGAAAGTAAATTAATGGAGTTACCTTCCCAAAATTCCTTTCAAAGATAAATTTCTTTGCATTCATGATAAATCAAACAAAAAACGGGGTCTAATCGAAAGAAGATTTCTGAATCATATACACAGAGTTATATGCATATATAAGTATATATGTGTGATAGTGATCATGAATTTTTCTTTGTAAGAAATTAAAACTGAAAAGGTTGGATCTGCTTAATTTTTTCATAGTTCCTAATTTAGTCGTGCGTCATCTCGGCCTTTCAACCTACTGTCGCCACAGTCTTCCTTCAGTTGCAATTACGAGTGGCGCTTTCTCTGCGCAGCCTCGACTATCAAGAGTGAAATACATCTTGACAGTTTTAGGTATATTAGTCACTAATAAAGTCATTGTTTTAATTTCACAGTCTGAAACGACTGCCAGCGGGGAATCTGAAAGTCTATGCGTTTAAACCGGGGATTTTTTAGAGGATATTTAGTTTTTATCCAACGTAACATCTTTAATGCAGACTATGCTTGCAATTGGAGCGATGGACAGCCCCAAATATTTTGATCGAATTTTTGCAGACCACGACTACGCACCACGGCTACACACCACGACTATGCACCACGACTATGCACCCCAACAACGCACGACGACAACGCACCACGACTATGCACCACGACTACGCACCACGACAACGCACCACGACTATGCACCACGAGTACGCACCACGACAAC